>JAUZTA010000027.1:15456460-15477673 GCA_034780835.1 Ctenochaetus striatus
TCTGTTTGACATAAAACGTAAAACCGAGTAGGCGCTCAGGCCCATATAGTCTTGCAAATTCATAAACATTTTTGTCCTTTTTTGCAGTTCAGCTGTAGTAAAAAAAGGATGAATTATATGAGGTACATTAGAGTAAAACAGAAACTGAGTACACCTGACAGGTAGCTACTGTTCAGGCTTTTGGCTGTAAACAAGCAGACGAACATCGACGAGACACCAGCAGCCTTTATGAAAAAATACAAGTGCCCGTAGCCTGCAGGATCAGGTTTTAACATGCGACTAACGAACCAGTAAACCAGAACCGAAGTATAAATAAAAAATTGCAAAAGCAGAATTTTCCTTTTATTCGTTGTTTTTCACTTGGCAAAAGGGAGCAGGGAGATACGCTATGATATTTACAACAACGGTTAACCTATATAAAAAAGGTAATAAATACTAGATAACTTACGCGTTACGTTACTCGTTACAACGAAAAAGTAAGCTCAGTATTCCCAGTTTTCTTACCACCAACCCTGACCACCAAAGTCAGTCAGAGATACGGTGTTGTCTTAGGTGGTCGGATTAAAAATTTTGATTATTATTATTGTATTAAGTTAATGCTTATTGAACAAATACAGTCCTTTCATACATGTGTTGTTTTTACAATTTTTTTCCTGTTTTGATTGTTGGGTGCTGACTTTGGGTGGTGACTCAAGAACTCTCTGGAACATTCCCAGCTGCCGGCACTCATGTGACAGCCCAAAAACGTGTGTCAACAAGCTTCCTTTCACTGTATCTTGTTTTCACATTGGTCCTGTGTTACCTTTTATAAGGTGAAGCAAGTTAAGTGTTCTACATACCTTAACAGGTGAAAAAATAGGTTGAACACACAACAACAAAGGTGCAGTACATTTGAGCTCTGGTTTGCTGGCTTCTATAGAATGTTTTGGTTTATTTCTCAGTGTATCTATCTACTTGTGTGCACTCACTCACTTTGTTTTCATAATAAGAGGGAGAAGAAAGAAAGAAAGAAAGAAAGAAAAAGAAATAGTTACTGAGTTCATTTCAATACATTTGGCTTTGATCACTGACCACACAGCTCTTACTTGACCAATTAGACAACATAAATCATGTAACTGCAAAATATAAAGCACTGCTTTATGACTTCTGCCAAAACATCACTATTGTATTGACAAAGTTATTTTTCTGTCTGAAAAAATTTTAAAGCTTATTCAAAAATCTGAGAGTGCATTTGTTGTTCTATCTGTTAATAATAATCTAAAAGTTACCAATCTAATGTACTTTTAAAGTAAACATAGAATGCAGATTTGAAAACAAAAGCAAAACCACTTCCTCTCAAAACAGTTCTTAAATAAGAAGTTCCTGTTTTATCATATGATAAACTCTGTAAGAGGAGGAGTAACTTGAACCTTATATTCAGTCATCTGAGCCCTCTCTGACACAGTCATCATGAAGACATCAGTGACTTTCCTGGCTCTTGCGCTCCTTCATGTCTGTTCTTCAGTCCCTGTCAGCCGCCCCACCAACTGGCTGAGACAATGTCGCGCCTCCACCAACCTCTCCATCACAGCACTGGAGGTGCTGCCAGGTGGAGGCTGGGACAACCTCCGGAACATGGATCTGGGTCGAGTCATGAACCTCAGCTACTTTCAGTGCCAGACCACAGAAGACGGGCTCTACCTCATCCCAGATGAAGTGTTTGTCATTCCCCACAAGGAGACGGGAGTGGAGACAAACTCTGAGATAATCAACTCCTGGCTGGAGCAGAAAAGCTCCACATCTCATGGCATTAATGCAGATGTGTCTTTTTTCTCTGTGCTGAATGGCAAATTTTCAACAGAGAACCAGAGGATGAAAATCCATCAGGTTAAAGATTCTTCAACTACAGCCAGAGTGCAAGTAAGTGTTTATTTTCTTAAGCTCTGACTGAAACAATGTTCAAATATTGTTGTCTTAGTGATTATGGATCAAAAAACAACAATAAAAAAACACTAACTGGCATTAAATATTTTTTAATATACAGACTATTTAACGTGGGTAGTCTGCATTAAACAACATTTCTGTGTATGTGCCAGAAATATCAAAGCAATTTTATATCTGTAGTTCCTGATGTTGAAATTCTCATATTAAAAAACAATTGCAGAAAATAAAGAGAACTTGATAAAGCTGAAATAATCATGACAGATATTTAAAATTAAACTAAGAATAAAACCTCAGTAACGTAATGATATCTAATCTCTTTCTTCAAAGGTTCGTAACTTCATCTACTCAGTGAAGGCTTATCCTGACTTCACTCTGGATGAACGCTTTGCAAAACAAGTCAAAGACATAGCAGATGCAATTGTAAACAACCAAACAAGGAACGCAGATTATCTCTCAGAAAGGATGGTGCTGGACTTTGGGACCCACGTTATAACGAGTGTTGATGCTGGGGCTTCTCTGGTACAGGAAGACTACATCCGTACATCATATGTGTTGGACAATGTGGGACAAAGTTCCTCCATCACAGCACAGGCAGGCCTGATCTTTTCTAACAAACTCAAATTTAACCTTGGTGGTCACTATTCCCCACAGAGCTCAATCCTTCAGGCATATGAGTCTAATATTACGTACTCTCTGATGGAAAGCCATGGTGGCATAGCTGTCTATCCTGGAATCACTCTGCAGAAGTGGCAGGAAAGTATCAGGAACAATCTAGTTGTAATTGATCGTTCAGGAGTTCCCCTACACTATTTTATAAATAGCAACACCCTCCCTGATCTTCCACAGTCTACAGTGAGCAAGGTGGCTCTCACAGTGAGTAAGGCCATAGAGCGATACTACGAGATTAACACTCGGCCTGGATGTGTTGACATCAATTCCAAAGACTTTGACTTCCAGGCAAATGTTGATGACAAATCCTGTGACAGTTCGACTGAAAGTACTAGTTTTGGTGGCGTCTATCAAGAGTGTGTTCAACTCAGCCCAGATGCAGGTCCACTGTGTGAAGCCCTGGCCCAGAAAAACCCTGACACAGGTGCCTTCTCCTGCCGTTTGCCATACTCCCCCACTTTACTGAGATCAGAAGTGAGAGAGGAAGGTTATCCCAAAACTGAATGCCATGAAGAAAGATATCGCTGTCATATATTTAAACACTGCTATCGCCAAGTGTGTCAGGAAAACAACTATGTTCGTTCTGCCCGTATCAACACCTACTGGTGCTCAGTAAACGGGAAGGCCCCAGAAAACTCAGGGTATCTGTTTGGAGGCATATACAGCCCCTCTCTCTCAAACCCTCTCACCAAAGCCAAAAGCTGCCCCAAATATTTCAGTCCATTAAAGTTTCTCTCAGATGGCCAAGTGATTTGTGTAAGTAATAACTATGAAACTGCCTCCAGATACTCGGTACCATTTGGAGGCCTTTTTAGTTGTCAGTCAAGCAACCCACTGGCCGCATCCCAACGTCGCTGCCCTCACAAGTTCAGTCAGCATCTCGCTACAGTGAGCGATGGCTGTGAAATCCTTTACTGTGTCCAGTCAGGGTTGTTCACAGGTGGGGATCTTCTTCCAATCCGCCTGCCCCCTTTCACTAATCCTCCACTTGCCATGAAATCCACAAGCTGAAGCAGGAGAAAGCAAAGAGATAGAGAAAGCTTTGGCTTGAGAGAAATGCACATCCTTATGGCTCTGCTTACTAACACAAATGTTAACCAAATCTAACAGATTTTTGTTATAGTCAAGAATAGTCCTTGTTGATTGTCACTGTCATACATCTTATAGGAGTGGAAAATTTTATTTGATCGATTAACTTGATTGAGTCAGTTGGACACTGCATTATTTTTTATTCTTTTAAAGTGTTTATAAAAAGCAAAAATTAATTCATAAAGCCACATTTTAGCAACTGTTATGCACAGTCAGTTTAATAGTTTTATTAAATACTTTTAGGACTATAAGCCGCACCTGTATATAAGCCGCACCCACTAAATTTAACAACTAAAACCAACTAAAGTTGTCTTCTTCAGTGTCGGAATGTAACAGCCTCAGAATTACTTTGCCACACACTTTCTCGTTTATATTTGTCCATAAATTAGCCGCATCGTAGTTTAAGCTGCAGGGTTCAAAGCGTTGAAAATGATGTGATGTATAATTTAATTTAAATTTGCACTAACAAACTAGTGAATAACAAACTGTGTTAAAACTCAAAAAAATAAGTGCTTTTGAAATCACAAATCATCACAAAGCAAAAAGCAGAAGTGATTTTTAAAGGTAAAGGTAAACCAATAGTGCTCTCATGAGGCCACAATGAAAAATGGCCCTGTTTAAGAAAATGAATGCTTTGTTTGAATGTTTATTAAACAAGTTTTTTATATTTCTTACAGTTGATAACTAACAGTTTGTAAAGTTCCTTGTGAATGCACAACAGAAATATTAGATTGAGCATTTACTGTTTTTTTTGTACTTCATTTTCTATGCTGTGCTTAAAAAATTGATAGGGTGTATAATGCATTAGGCTTTTCTGCACTGGACATGACTAATAAAAAGTAATATAAAACTATTAAATGGACCAAAGTCTTACCATGCAAATTGTCCTATTATTGGTGTGACCCTGTTCATGTAAAATGCCCTATATCCTCCCAAATGATCATGGTCGGGGGCCACTTACAGCAATCAGCTTCAGATAAGTTTGCTTAATGCAAAGGAGTCTATTTTTATTCTCATGAGTTTAAAAAAATATGTTAAATCTTCATCTTAATCCAAACACATTAAGTTTTATTCTTTTATGAGCTATGTGTTTACAATATTGTGTTAAAGTTGGTACAAAATGCAAATCACACTAGGTAAGCATGTATTAGTCTGTAAACGTGGCACAAGAGCTCATATTGGTTCTTTAAATAAATGTCAAACCTGGGTTGAAAAACAAATCCTCCTCTGTCTCATGTTGGATGAAACCTCTTGCACAGAGTGCAGAGAGACTTAACAGAGAAAACCACCAACATTCCACCCACATCCATAAATAGACAATGGCAAAGCCAACCTGATGGTTTTGGCAAGGTTATCAGTACACAGACAGGGTGGCTCAGACGATGTGTAGACAAAAAAACAACACACAACATGCACAAACATACACATACATACAGCTGTTTCCTGAGGCAAAGGAACTCTCTCTTTTTGTCTTTTTCATAAGGAAGAGGACAGACAAAGCTGGATTTAAAACTCTGTCAGCAGTGATTATATTTTCCAGCACTTCAGTCAGCTTGCAGTTCGACGTTTGGCTGTGCCATCAATGGGTTTGGCGAGAAGAGGAAGGCACAGAGGGAGGTATTTTTCTTGGCTGTTAAAATCTGGAGAGGAGTTTTTGTAGGCAAGGGAAGCTACAGTTTGTTAACTCCTTAAAAAGACAAAGACATAATTTAAAGAACAAGAAAAAGGGGGGAAAAAGCAGCCCAAGGTAAGATTGCAAGTCAACTCTTGGTGTATTTGTCTATTTTTGCATGTTTTTGGAGTTGATTCAACATCTGTGGTAGGATTACTCCAGTTTATACAGCAAAGAGGATAAGAAGCTCATCTGCATTTACTGTGTAAGATAATTTATCTTTAATTATTAGACAGTTTGTTACCAGCAGAAACCCTGCATTCTGCTTTCTGGTAAAACTGTAACAATTAGTTTCAAATATAAGGCAAGTGATGCAACTAGGCTTTAATGTCAGACACTGATTTCATGGGAAAAAATCATTAGAATACAGACTTTCCTGACCATTTTCTCAACCTTTGCATGTTATCACATTCAGGAAACCATGCAAGCCACAGGATATGTTCTGTTTGCATGGGTTTTTCTGGTCAACTCAGAGATCTGCAGCATCCAAGGCTGTCGGATTGGCTCAGGGTCAGAGTGTGAGAAAGCTCCTTTTGTACCAGGCCACAACCTTGCAGGGGAGGGATTTGATGTAGTGCGGATGCGTCGAACAGGGGCATATGTCATCAATGTCAAAGGTCATCTGACTGACAATCGCACCTGCACACTATGTCCTAACCGCTTCCAGCAAGGACAGGTAAAAACTGTAAAACCTCTCTTTCTCTGTTCTTTTTCATGGTGTCATTAATTATTCAGTTCTCTTAATCTATTTCTTCCATTTCTTCCTTAAACAGTTAAGGTCCTTCTGCTACTCCTGCCTTGTGTTTTTCCCTCCCTCTGTTTAATTCCATACTTCCTTTGATGACTTTCTTTTTCCACCTGCATCCCACTCTACATCCTGCCTTTTTTCTTCTCCTCAGATTCAGAGGCTCCCAGCTGCAGTGCTCGACTGGCGTTCCTTCAGTCACTGCAGTAAGCAGCTGTCCAGTGCCCTCCACCACTCTGTGGACTCCCTCTTGCGTGCCAGCTCCCTGGTCAAAAACAACAACTGGGGCCTGAGTTTAAGTTTAGACGAGATTGGCAGGGCAGTGCTGGGAGGGGGCCGCTCAGACTTGGCTAAGTTTGTCCGTTCACAGCACAGTGTGGACAAGGCCACTTTTGCCATCCACGAAATCAGCTGCACCTACTACAGGTGAAGACAAGTGGTGTTGGTAGAAATGTTGTTTTGTAATTATGTATGCAGATAAATGTAGCATTTATCTGGCCAGAATGACATTTAGCAGCAAATCTATGTTCTTATAATGTGGCAAATAACTTGCCATCTAGAATCAATCAATCAATTATTGTTAAAAACTGAATAAAATACACACCTGGCTCTAATGCCAGTTGCAGAGTGGATTACAGCTATTGCTATTTACAGATGGTAGTTCATAATTTTTTACTTTAATGTAAAGAGAGAAAATGCATCGAGAGGGTAGGTCACGTGTAGGTTAACATTTTAAAGACAACTTGCAGATGTTACTTAGGTCATAAGAAACAGGTTTTGAAAATGAGGTTATTTAGGAACCAAAGAAGAGCAGAGAAACAATTTTGAAATGATTATATTTTCATTCATATCATGGTTGAATATTAAGGTCATACTTTTTGTTTGTTTTAGCTACAGGCTTGCTGATCATCCCCAGCTGAGTGCCGAGTTCACAAAGCATCTGAAGAGACTCCCACAGAGTTTAAATACAAACCGGGACAGAGCACTATATAGACGGCTGATAGACAGATATGGAACACACTACATACACCAGGTCAGGTGGTTGTTATATTGTTTTTCCTGCACTATACCCTGTACTTATGCTGCAGAGGTCTTTTACACAAAAATTTTTGACAAGTGCAAATATTTCTGGAGAAAAGGGCACAGAGACAGATGATGAACTACTGTATCTAAGAGCCAAAACTGAGTTTGCAGTCCTCATTTTGTCATTTTCACATCCTCTAGGTCCAGCTTGGTGGTAAGGTAAGGCGAATCAATGCCTTCAAAACCTGTCTGGCCACACTTAAGGGCTTCTCTGAGTCTGAGATCAAAAGCTGTCTACATGTCGATCTCGAAATGAAACTTGGTATCAATGCAAACTTAAGTAATAAATGCAGTAACCTCTTGAAGGCTGACATGAACATGGGCTTCTACCACAGCTTCATGACCCACACAACAGAAGTAATTGGAGGGGAGAGTTACCTCCCTGACTCCCCTCACCAGCAGGACCCATCTGAAGCATACCGCAGCTGGTTGAGAAGCCTTCACAACAATCCTGATGTGGTCTCTTATGACATCTTCCCTCTGCATTATCTGGTGGAAGACTCACAGATAAGCGCTAATCTAAGAACCATTGTCACAGAGTATATTAAAGAGAACCAGCTGAGAGAAGACCAGTTTGGTTTCAGGACGTGCTCACCAACTCCTAACCTTGACCATAACTGCTGTCCCCTGCGTGCTGGCAGAGGAACTCTCAAACTAATTATCCAAGGAGCTTTAGGTCTGAAGCCAGACTACTTCTCGCAGTCAGATGGCTTTGTTAAGATCTTTTTTAATGGCATGTACGGAGAGACTGAGACTGTGTTGAACAACAATGACCCAGATTGGAATGCCATGTATGACTTTGGCTCAGTGGAATTGGGTCAGAAGTTAAGGTTAGAAGTCTGGGATAGTGATGTGTTTTTCAGTGACATTTTGGGTACATGTGTTGTCACCCCTGAGCAAGGAATTCATTTTCTGATGTGTCAGCTGGACCAAGGAGTTCTCTTCTTCTCCTACAGTGTCAAATGTGATGCTCACTTGACAGGCTACAGGTGTGGACAATACTCTCCTGAAGCTGAGTAGACTGTTAGATTACATTATGACTTTAGCATATAGCATTTTCTGCATACATATTAACTTTCAAGTAGTATCATAGCAGTTTCTCATGTCATTGTCATTGGTCTCCATATTTTAAATTCATATAAAACCACAAATTCATCCCTTTCCTCAATAACAATTTCATCATGTAAAATTCTCAGATGAAAAAAGAACATTGTCTGGTTATCTTTGTGATGTCATTTTGTAATGTCTCAGTGTTAACTAACATTTGAAGCCTTGAGCGTTTTTTTTGCACAAAACAATACAATGATTTTTAATTCACTGTTGTATGTCACCTCTAGTTGTGATGCAGTTATTTACTTACATAAAGAGAACTCAGAACACTCTACCACCTGTCTCTGTGGGGTCCCTATTATTGACATGATGAATTCCCTGCACCTTAACCCAACCCTAACTTTTACAACCGAATGCCCAGACCCCTGATCCTAACACCAGATCTTAGCTTTGAAACAGTCATTTGATGTTAGAAGTAACAGGTATCATGATTTATGAGTGCATTTCCACATATACATCTATTTTTTGTGATTTTTATGTGTCATATTAATTTGACCTTTTAAAAAAATATCACGATTGGTGAAAATCATAATCATTATTTTAGTGGCCTTTTTTTCTTTGAGTTTAGCAAAAACTTAATCCAAACGAACCAAAGACCCTTTTGTTGCCAAACTTGTCATGAGAAAGGTTGAAGTCTTTTAACTGCCAAACTGCTTTGGCACATTTTCCTACTGAATCACTGTAGGCACAAGCGCACAAACATTTATTCCAATTTTTATTATTCAGTTCAAACAAGAATCTTAAAAACATACAAATGGCTTCATAAAAGCTTCAACAATAACACTTGTACACTTACAACACGTTAGCCACTTATACAGTACATAAATGCAGCAGTTATTTCCGCAAATCACCGACCTCTCTGTGTTGCTTGGCTTAGAGACATTCAATTTCAGATATTTGTTTAAGTTGTCTAGTTTTACATACCAGAAAATCTGGAGTTCTGATGTATTAAAAGCACCTACTACACCCACAAAACCATGTATCTTCAGTCAAAAAAGTCAGTCTGTCTTCACTGAAAAATTACTTAAAAATATGACATCGGGAAGAAACTGAAACATTGTAGTGGCCGAGCTCAGTTTTTCAGATATTCGAATGATTTGTTGATGCAACTCATACTGTCAAAAAAGGTTACTCATAAATGTTAGTAGATAGAAGACATGTGAATAGCAACATTTCAAGTATAGTTGTCCTACCTGCAAATGTCCTATCTGTTCAAATGTTGCTGTGATCAAATCAGCAAAAAGTTGTTACGTTCACTACTTTCTTTTTTAGTAAAAACTGGCAAGGTGCAACACTGACTGATAGTAAAAAAGAAACAAACAAAAAAATATCATTTTAAGTGCACCATCTCTTCAGGTATTTAAGCACATTTTCCATACTAGAATGTTTTAATTTCATGGACCTAAAACTGCCAGCTTCACTTTCTGACCAACACCAGCATATGTTTCTCTGAATGTGAGTAGTATGAGATTGCTCTGGTTATATGAACTTACCATTTGATGGTGTCCTAAAACACATGCTTCATTTTCCTGACAACTTGGTCTGAACTCATAATAAAACAGTTTTATTTAAGTGTCTACAGCTTAAGACCCTTGAGTATTATGTGGAGTGCATAATATTTGAAAAGGCAAAGTTTTCATTTTGCTTCATTACTGGCCTCGTAATCAAAGAAACTGTGCATGTAAAAATAGTGTTTTAGGCACAGCTACCATGCTAGACAGAAAATCAGATCTCAACATTTGAACTTTTTTCATGGCAGCGTATGGTTCTCAGTAGTTTTCCAGTACAGACACAAAACTGTGTGTATAGTCAGAACACTCAAGTCTGCCCAGAATCACAGGAACACTATCAAGAACGTATCTGTACAGTGTCACGCATCATGTGTTTGTGCATCACAGTCCCAGTGAGGCTTTGAGCAAAGATGCCATATCTTCAGACATGGTCCCCTCATCACCTAAAGAACAAGCAATGCTTTATTTCCATTTGAGAATAATTCAAAAGATTAAGAGTTAACGCAAGTTAGCTGCTCAAACACAGTGTGTCAAGAAATACAACAAACAAATGTTACTATCTATCACTGTCCTTAAGCCTTGAATCGATTGCTTTACGGTTTTACACAAGTGGTTGATTGTACCTCGAAGTTGTTTTAAGTGTGTTACAGAGGAAAGCGTGATTGAATGTGTTTTTTAGGTCTTGAAGTCTTTGAGGAGTAACTAACAGGTGAATATTTACTGTTTAATTGACAACCACAACCGAGTATTACCTAAAGAAATTATAACTATTTTTGATGTATTTCGCTGAGTAATTTGATTATTTCACAAGTACCATTTAAATAAAATGCATGGTTTTTTTGTTTTTACAGAGAAGGTGTTCATGCAGTCAAAGAGAGCAAATGCATTTGTTCACATCTCCTTACCCTGTTCAGCAGTGGTCATGTCCTGCTCCAGTTTTAGCTTCTTCTGGCCCAGCTGCAGTATGCAGTCTTCTATGCTGTTCTTACTAATCAGTTTTATCACCTGTACAGTCCTGACACACACAGTGAGGTACATAAGTACAGCAAATCAATTTTTTAAGCACAGTCTTTAAGGGGGGCATTTTTTTTTTAGGAGGGTCTTGTATTTTCAGTTCAAACCTATTTCTACTGACATTTTGATCTCTGCAAGCACATAACACAAATGCTTTTTGTCTAATAGGAGTGAACTCCAGTCACCTGACCTAACTGAGAATTAATCATTCAATAAGAAGAGTTTTGTTCACAAATTCCATCCTACCTGGTCTGGCCTACACGGTGACATCTGTCCTCTGCCTGTTTGTCATTGTAGGGATTACAGTCAATGTCATGTAAGATGACAACATTTGCTGAGGTGAGGTTAATGCCAAGGCCACCAGCGCGTGTTGATAACAGGAACACAAAAATGTCAGGATCTGTGTTGAAATCATCAATCAACACAATCCTGCATGAAAAAGAAAACAATGCAATTATTAAATGTGACTAGGATTAAGGCAAGTTGATGAAGTTTAATAACACTGGGATGATTTAAAAAATATTACTCTAATAACACTGAAAACTGATCCTACCTTGCTGGCTACATCAAATGTACTTCACAACTCTGACCTGTCAGCTATGGGTGTGGATCCGTCCAATCTGATGTAACGATGCTTAAGATGTTTAAGCAGCACTTCCACAATGTCCAGCATCATGGTAAACTGGCTGAATAATACCACTCGGTCTCCCTGTGGGATTTAAGGAAGAAAAATTAGGCTACATGACATACATCAGATCTGTGTTATAGATAGATAGATAGATAGATAGATAGATAGATAGATAGATAGATAGATAGATAGATAGATAGATAGATAGAATGCATGCATGCATGCACTACAGCTACTACCCTGATACAAATTTGCATCTACCTTGTTTTTAAGTGAAGCCAGCAGCCCTGTGAGATGGTGGAATTTCCCTGAGTCAAGCAGGAGATCGGTCTCAAGCTGGTAGGAGCTGATGGAGGAGTACTGCTGGCACAGACGATGCAGCTCAAAGTCTGACATCACTTCCATGTCCTCCTGGATCAGAGCAGCGTCTGCATCAAAGTGAGTTGGCTCCTGTGGGGGGAGAGGGAAGAGAGAATGGAGAAAACATTTGATATGAGCTGTTTAAGCCAAAGAAAATATTGGTTTACCTTAATTCTACCCATTCTTCAACCAGTCTGTTTGTAATAGGGAAAAGAAAACACTGATTAATCAGAGAGAGGGACTGACCTTGAGCATGAGTTTGCTCATGGCTTTAAGCTTTTCTGTGGTGTAGTACTGTCTATGAAGCAGAGGGTGGTTGGCCATCTTCCTCAACTGCATCATCACATTACACAGCTCGCGCTCTAGAAAGAAAAGGCAAGAGGGAAATTATAGATCACACATTAGCTTCTGTTATTTGTTCAAATATATATAATATTAGGGAGTAAATCAGGCTTACTCTCGCCATTGGTGGATGTCTTGAGTTTTTTTAAGAGTTTCTGGTAGAGAACCTGCTGTTTCTCACTCATTGAGCAGGACTCTACCCTCTCCTCCTTGGCTGGCAGCTGCTTGAGGACCTGGTGAAGGGAAAGCTCATTAAGTATTTACAAAACTAAAACAGGGATTAAACTACAACCACTCTCATAATGATCATTATAAGGCAGTAACTTGTAGCATTGTAGAATTTTGACGTGCGTGACAAGGGTGTTTCCAATAACAATACTGAAAAATCATTCTGAAAACGTCTCAAATGATAAATCTGGTATCAGGGAGCACATGAAGCGGTGCACTAACTGACACCACAAACTATAACTGATGTATTACAAACTCTGATACATCCCAGCAGCGTCCCGTATAATGGCATACAGATCTTTAAGCTAAGATCCATAAACAGTTAGAAACCTCAGTTTTTTCTACAAAACATCCTTAAAACAGACATAATATTTACACAGTACAAATAAGTAGCACTGGCAGATCAGCTCACCTCGCTCTTGACTCTTCGGAGAATAAAAGGTTTCATGATGAGTTTGGCCTGAGAAATACGATCCCTCTCAAAGCTGCTCTGCTCCTCATGGGATTTCTGGTACATGACATACAACATAGATACTTTGATCAGTTGAGCTTAAAATTTTTTTTTTTTTCTGGGCTGGTCACACAGCTGACAAGACAAAATATTTCTGTTTTTTACACTTGTGATATTTTTTCCCAAGGGCTAAAGCTGTTGGAAGGTCAGGAGATACAGTCAGGTTAAGATGTCAAAATGAAGGTGTCTTACTGCCTAAATATCTTATTATAATTTAACACTGAAGCTGCCAATGACACAGCTGACATCTGTCTAAAATGATGAAGGGAGTGTTGAGTTTGTAATAACAGCATAATGTAGACACTTAAAAAGGGAAAATGGATCAAAGTGCAGCACACGCTGACTCGCTCACCATAGAAAACATTTTGGAGAGCTGCGTGGTAGAGCTGGAGAACATGGAGGGCATGATAAAGTTCAGGAGTGACATCAACTCTAAGAGGTTATTCTGTAAAGGAGTTCCTGTCAGCAACAAACGATGCTCTGCCTACAGAGGAGGAGACAAAAAGACATCATAACTGTTAATCTGCAATATCTCTTTATAGAAAGAATAAAAAGGCCAATCTTCTGATGGACGCTAAAAATACCAGAGAAATCAAAGGTTGAGGGTGGTAATACAATACATGTTTTTTTTTTAAAAATGTAAGTGAACTTACATTAATAGCCATAAGGTGGCGGTAGCGCAAAGAGTTCATGTTCTTCAGCATGTGACCCTCATCAAACACAGCATACTTCAGACTCAGCTTGCGGAAAAGGCTGCGGTCACTTTCATTTCCAATGGCCAAGTTGTATCTGAAAAACAAGTTTCAAAAAAGAAAAACATAATAAAAACAAAAAGAACTATTCATTATGTAATCCAGGTGTGATAACAAGTTGAGGCACAGATTTAATCTTGCAGTGACACCTTAACTGCAATAATTGTTAAAATATGATGGAGGGTGTGTGTGTGTGCATTTGCTCACGTGGTGACAATGACGTGGAACTCAACATCCTCACTGAGGATGTCGTGTCTGAGGTAGCGGCGGTCTTCCATTGATCCTGGACAGAACATACGAGTACAAGTTCTACTTTTGTCCACAAACTAGAGTAACTGTAAAAGCCCCCTAAATAAGGTGCATATATACCAATGACAGCCCAGCATACATGCTCTCTCATCCATTAAGAAGGGATTCATGGTGTTTCAGAAGGTTACAGCAAAATGAAACTAATCTGCAATTCCGACTATACAGAGTCCTCTGTTCTGCAGCTGTCTCTGTGCATTCTTCAACATAATAAGCACATATGATTCCCAATTCAAATGTAGGGTTCTCATGAGGAAAACCACATGAAAAGATACATGAGTAATCTTACCATAATAGACTAGAACTTTGAGACTTGGACACCACAGCTTTAGCTCTCTGACCCAGTTATCTACAAGACAGAGAGAGAATAAAAATCAAAAACATCATATTTACCAATAAACTATCATTTTTTCCATGCGCGAGTTCACATTTTTTCCTCTGAAGAGATTTGTTCTAAACAAACAATGCACTGTATGAGAAAGAACTTGGACAAAAGACAAAAAATGCCACTATCCTGTGAGTGTATGCTGTTGGATTACATTGTACAAAGAAATGTAGCCACAAAGTGTAACTTATAGAGATTGTTACCCAGTGTGGAGGCCGGCACAGTGATGAGGTGAGGACCTTCTATTCCCTTTTCATATAGTAGCGACAGAAACGCTATAGCCTGAATAGTTTTCCCCAAACCCTGAGAGAGGGAGAAGTGGAATGAGGGAGAGGGTGAAAAAAACAGATATGGAGAGATACAGAGTCATTCAGATATCAAACGTAAATGGATAAAGAAAGATCCAGGTGGACAGACAATAAAAAGTTATTTGAACACCTGCTTTTCAGAACCTGTACCAACCATACTAGCTACAGCAAAACAGCAAAAATCCTAACAGTCTTCAAGCTCAAGCCCACAAAGCTCTTCTAAGCTGTTCAAACTTCTCACTTTGTTTATCATCTTGGGGCTAAAATAAATTATCGCTGCTTTTCCATTCTGTGTACTTCAGAATTGTTTGTTCACCTGTAACAGGGATATAAATCCACACAAAACACTCTTAAGCTGTGTTCCCTCCTAACACCTTCGGTCTCATACTCTTGGAAATGTATGCAAACCAGAGACCCTTGATCTGTTTTCACTACAGGCAGCACCCTTACATGTAGGTGAGGTTGTTTGTACTGGGGCTTCAGGGCTGTCTTCACTTGTCAAGCAGCATGGGAAACAACAGATGAGACTTTTCTCAGTCTTGAGAGGCTGCAGCATTTATACACTTTACTCTGTCTGTCTCTCCTCCACACAGCCAGTAGAAAATGCAAGCTTAATGCTTTCTTTTTAGAATTTGGTAGTTTGTGGCTACTTGGTGGAAGCAGGGTTTTTAACTACACCACAGCAACACTTAATAACAGTGTTCAAACAAGCTCTAAGCACCTCCCTCCTGCTTGGCCTATTGTTTGTTAACATTTAGGATCTTTCATTTGTTTTTGAATTTTGGGTTCATTATCAACCCCTCACATGTTGCTTCCATGTCACTTCCCACAGGTCTGATTTCCTTACCATTTCATCAGCGAGGATGCCACTCAGTTTGTGCTCATGCAGAAGCAGCAGCCACTTTAGACCAATCAGCTGATAGGGTTTCAGCTGGAACCTGAAAGACAACCAACAATAGAATGAGAGCAAGAATGGGATCTTTCATTTTTATGAGAACACTTACCGAGCAACACGTATTTCCAATATGATAATGAAACACTACCCACAGTTAGTGATAGAGCCGCTCCATCACAGGAACAGCAAGTTAGTCAAATGAGCACTCATCACATAGAGAGCATGTTAATATTTTAGCAATTTTTTTTTTCCACCTAAAAAATATCTGGCATTCAAACACAATCTGTCCTACACAACCTGCAGAATCTTCTGTGGTTATTTAAAGAGGACTAGCTCAGAATATGATTTTAGACATAGTACATGTATTTTACTCACTGGCTGTTGAGTATATCTGGCTGTTTCATGGCCCCTGTGCCCTTCTCCATCACCTCAGTGACCTGTTTGACCATTTTTGAGGAAATGGTTTCACATTTGGACATGAGCCCCTGGACAACTTTCCGCTCTCTGAGGACAACTCTGCAGCCCAACATTAAGTCCTCAGACAGTCCATTGTCTTTATGGAAGACTTCAACCTTGGGAGGAAAGAACAGATGGTCATAATTCACTCAATATGTCAGGGTATCCTAACAGTATTCGTCTATTATCAGGTCAAATACACGTGAAGTGACTCCAAATGGGTTCAAGTCTGTCATAATAGGATTGTATAAGTTTTTGAACTTCCAAATACACAAAATATCCCATAAAAGGACACCTTAAAAAAACAAAACACATCATGACGCTACCTTAAAAAGTTCAGCTCATACAAATATAGTAAATATTTTACTGCTCTACTAATGCAATGTAACAACCATTCATAATTATTATGCAACTACCATGAATACTTACTAACATTTGGTATGTCATGTCAGGAGATGAAATAGTTCTGTAATTAAATAGACTGTAAGGAATGTCTCTACAAAGGAGACCTTGGTGCAGTAAATGAAACTTAACTGATCATAAAGATAATTTTCCAGGGCTTCAGTTGGATATTTACACAACATAGCTCCTTACCATACCATAGATCTCTACTTTTTATAACTCTCTTGATTAAAAACTTGTGTAAACTGTTTTATTTGACATAAAAAAACCCTTCATGATATCTTTCTGATGAAACACATGTTCTCTCACCAGGCTTTGCCAGCTATCAAAGGGTCTTAGTTCCACAATCTTCTGAGCCTTTTTAATCGAGCACCCAGCAATAAGCGACAGCTCATCTATCGACGCATTTTGAAAGAACGAAATGATCTCCTTCTTCAGTTCAGTCATGCCGCCTTTAGAGTCCAACTCATCGTCAGAGTCCTCAAACTCACTGCTAACGGTGTCCTCTTCATCGTCATTTTCGTCAGAACTGACACGTTCATCTGAGGCTCGTGCCTTCCTCTTGCTCTCTGCTGCCTGCTTCTTAGCTATACTGGTGCCACTGGCAAACCTGGACAGCATCTGAGCAGCAGAGGAGGAAGAGGAGGAAGGCTTCACAGAGGAAGAGGTAGCTGTTTTCTTGACAGAGGAGGATGAAGATACTGAATGAGAACTTTTTTCCAGCCATGGAGAAAGAGTGGAAATGTTACTTTTCTTTTTGGAACCTTCGCTGTCTTCTGAGTCTGAATCATCCTCACTGTCCTTTGTAACGTCTGTGTCATCTTTACTCTCCTCTGATTCACTAATATCCTTGTAATCCTTACGATCCCTCCTTTTTTTATTGTCTCTGTGATCTTTGTGGTGCTTCAACTTGCTGTGGTCTCTACTTGACTTGTCTTTGCTCTTCGATTTACTGGGTTTCTTTTCTTCTGTCTCAGGTGAACTGAAGCTGGTATTATCTGACAACAGAAGAAAAAAAAGACTTGAGCACAAATTAATCAAACATTTGTAAAAAAAAAAAACAAAACATGAAAATCAAAAATACATAGGAACATGAGGTCAGTAATAAGATGAATGCTGTTGTGTTCACACCAGGGTCTGAGAACATCTGTAGAACCTGCAGAGCATCCGACACATTCCAGTCATGTTCCTGCAGCACCATCCGCAGCTCCTGCAACAAGCCACACATCAACCGTAAGGAAACACAGTTAAGCTATATATTTGTCACAGAGCCAGATGGAGTTGATTGTGTTTGTGACAACAACATAACAACTGCTACTTTTGAAAGGGAAAACTGAATGGACAGCAATACACTTTTCTCATTCTGGACTTGATTCACATCACAAACTCACTGACATTGTCACACACCCAGGGTCCATCCACCATGTTATGCAGAGTATATAAACAGGTTGTGAGAGAAAAATCAGACTAGATAAAAAATGAACGGACAGGGGCAAAGTGTGCGTGTCTTCACCTCCTTGTCCTGGTCAGGAAACTTCCTCTGCAGTTTTCTGACCATGGCTTCCTGCTTCTCCCAGCTTGGTTCTTTTCCTTCACCATCTTCTTCACTAGAAACCTTTTGGTTTAATATAAAAGACAAGTTAATTCAAAACTCTGGGGGAACCACCTCCAGAAACTTAGTTCAATAAAAACTTACTGAAATCTGACACTGAAGGGACAGCCAAAATTGAAACATGATCAGTGTGTTGATCCTAAAGCAGATTATGCAGTTTGTCTGTTGTGCGTCACTTGTGTTTTGCTCATCAATATTTAGAGATATTTATGTTTTCTTTCTGCATGAAAAAGAACTAATATTTCTCAGATAGCTTTGGTAAAGACAATACAATGGCTGTAGTTGTACTTATTGATTAAAATGACAGGATTTCAAACCAGTGTACATGTTTCAGTATTGTTGCAAACAATGAGATAACAACATTAATCTTACCACTGATGCCCTCCTCTTCTTGCTATGTTGAAGCTCACCACTGTCCTGTGAACTGCTGGATCCATCCTGTTTTCTCTTCCTGCCATGGTCTGGGGCTGGGGAGACAAATGAACCAGGACTTTTCAAAAAACTGCCAACTGACTGAGCACAGTAGCCATTTTTAGCTTCACTGAAAATGGCAGGTATGATTTATTTGTGGACTAAGGACAGCTATGAATGGTTTTGCATAGTAAAGAACCTAAGCTAGAGACTTAAAATGATACCCTATTTCTCTTTATTTAATCAAGATTTGATTCAAAGCAAAAATATTTTTTTAAACTAACTGTGACCCCAGAAATTTCAAAGTTTTCCAAAGATTCACATCCCCATTGTTTATTTCACTTCATGTAGGTTCTATTGTAAGCTGATGATTTTTTCTATCCACCTATAAACCAAGCATTGTTTATGCCAAAAAGCCTGTGTGAAAAAGTTAAACTCTAGTTTATCTGGAAACAAGTTTGGAATGATATAATGTCTTTATAAAAAATAAACTGCTCACCTTCTTTATCACCAAACAGTAAAATGCATTGAGCTACAGCCCCATCCAGCGTGCTGGAGCTTCTAATGACCTGGAAACAGAACAGAAACAATGTGCTTTGAATGGGAAAAATTACCAAATAAAGGGGCTGTTTCTCATCAACAGTTCCCAAGTAGCAGCTGGCAAAAGTTTTTTTTAATAAAAAAGTTACACAGTCACTGCACTCCCAACTCACCTCCAGAACCTTTGTCCTTGTCAACTGAGGAAAAATCTCCATTAATCTGTTAATTTTCTCCTTTAATTCATTATCCTCCTCATCTGAATCATAAGATTCAACATGCCTGGATGCTTTCTCTATGGGACTCCTACATGAAAAAAAACAACATCAGCAACAACACTGTAATACAGTAACAGTCAGCATGAATGAGAAGAAAATGTAAATGTTATTTTAATTTAAACTTACTTAGATTTCCCAGTAAAAGACAGTTTGGTCTTTGTATCAGACTGGAGTTCATCCTCCTTTAAGTCAATAGTAAGGACTTCTTCAAAAACCACTCCTCGGGCATGGGACTTTGGTGGTGCTTTGACAGGTTTCATCTTAGCTGGAAAGCCAAATGATACAAACTTGTTTGAAAACAAATTTACATCAGTGATAGAGGCCTCCCCTTCATCTTGATTATTCATTTACAAAGTCTGAAGCTACTGTTAATGACGCAAGCGTGGTGGTAAAAGCAGGAAGAGTGATGCCTGGAAACATGATAACTATGATAGGCCAGAAACTCTTGTAGGCTTAAGCATTACACATTGGTCCATATTGCCATACTTCTCACTTTACTTCTTACTTGGAATTCATATAGATATGTTGAACTACATTTTGGCACGTGAGATCTCATGATAATATTATTTTGGATACAATGAGAGTGATATTTACCTGTTCTTTAAGGACACAAAGTAGAGTGACAATGTGTCAGAGCTCTTTCTAAAATGCCTTTGTCAATACTGCCCACGTACAACACAAGCACGTTATCTCATTACAACACAAAAAACAGATGTAGACACATATTTATATTAAAAAAACTAAAAGTCTGGGTTAGCTTGGCATCTATCAAACAATTACACAGGAAACACTGAAACAACAAGAGTCTGAAATGAAGCAAAACGTAGTATGTAGTGGACAACAATGATTCTTGACTGATGCTAACGAAAGCATGCCTGTCACATCTGGCTACTATCATAGTAGGCTAGCTTAACATCTGCTAGTTACCTGGCTTGTTCTCCTTTTCAGACTCAGGACTTTTGGAGCCACCATCGTGGTCTTTGTCTGTTGTTGTCACTTTTTTCTCGAAACGAAAACGGTCAAGATTGAACATACTCATTATCTGTTTGGTCCTCGACGACAGCAGTCCTTTGTTTGATGGTAGCAATCAGTTTTTACGCTGTCCTGTCGCATAAAGCTTAGCGTTCCCGTTAGCCAATGTGACGACAAAGCTAACTAGCGTCGGATAATAGCATAGCAACCAGGGTAGCAGTCCTAGAAGCACGGCGTCCTTCAGCCGTGTCAGTGCTCCGTTTCAGTCATAATAGTTTAGCATTAAGATAAAATTAATAAACAACGGGTTCTGCATCAAAGAAAGTAGTTAAAACCAGAGTCAAATTGAGCTTGACGTAACACGACCGTAACCGGTTTCCCGCGAACTCCAGCGGCCCTGGAGGATGCTCGGAAGGCTCCGTTCATTGGTCAGAAGGAGGAATAGGACGGAACTCATCATTAAGTCAAGATAATTCACTACACTTTACTTCCGTTTCTGCTTGAATTTCTTTTTGTAAGTACTTGGTTATTCATCATTACACAAATTTCTTGTAACGCAACCCGTTAAAAAATTGTGTCATTTGTTTACCGTGGCCATATTTATTCGGTATTTGATGGCCACATGGTTTAGGCATCTCATTGCGTCACAACGTAGTGACTGGGGTGCAACATTCGTGGGAAAAAGAAGGGGAGGTGAATTATCTTGAATCGGCAACATAGCTTATGAAACCTGTTATGAAGCGATGTGATAAATTAAACCAAAATCGTTTGAAGGACTCATAACTCCTAATGTCACTGTTAGATTCACTGTTGCCCTACGTTATTTTTGGAAAGCCTCAAGAGAGAGAAGCAGGTTTGGTCAGAAAACAACAGTGTTGAGCAAGTTACTTCAAAAACATAATGCATTATTTATTACTTGTTACTGTCATTTCAAAGTAATTCGTTACATTATAATATTACTGTATTTGAAATGTAAGGCATTACACTACTATTGCATTACTTTTAAGTTACTCT
>JAUZTA010000027.1:15484750-15499625 GCA_034780835.1 Ctenochaetus striatus
CTTTTCTTTCATTTTACTGGAACTCTTCCCACCATGAATTATGTTTCACTGACTTTCACAGCAGATTCACTCTCTCTGTGAGACGTCACTTTTGATGGACATGACACTGGACTTTTGCTGTGTAATCCAATCCTTTCCAGTCCCTTCCTACCTCCGCCTCCTATTTTCTCTTCCCCCATTTCATATAGCTCTTCTTAACCTTCTCTCTCTTTGTTGGTGTCCCTGTGCTCTCTCCTTCCCTCTCTTTCTCCATTCCTCAGTCACTCGTAGAGTTGCATTCAGGTTGGTAAAGTGATCTACATGGTGCTATGCTGCTGCTTGTAGCACTTTTCTTTCTTTTTTTTTTTTTTTACCCCTTTATGCTCTTTATTGTTTCATTTCTTGACTCATCTCTGCTTGCATCATCCCTCTTTTCTTTCATCCCTTATCCTTATCCTTTTCCATATCCCCAGTCCAATAAGCACACATAGAAACACACACACCTACATCTCTTTCTATTCACCGTCTCTCCTCTCTAGGTCCACTGCTTTGCCATCAGACTCTGATAAGTGCCCACAAAGCCCCCACTGTCTAGTGTGACCCTTTTTTCTTCCCCCATCCTCCCTCTCTCCTTCTCTCCCCGTCCCGGAGCAGTCAAGCGTGAGGTAAAGAGTAGGGGCGGGTTATCTTCTGCATACACCCCAACTTGTTTTACCTTCACCCTTCTTCTCTCCTCTCTTTCTCCCTTTCATACTTTATATTGCCAGTTTATTTTTCTGAGGTCATACTGTTATAGCTACTTTTTTTTTTTAACTTTCTATCATTTTATGTTTCCTTTCCTCTCTACTCTTCTACTAAATTCCCTTCATTTGCAGGGAGACGTCTTCCACCATGCTCTGATAATGGATGCTGAGACTTTTAATGTAGGACAATGAGAAAGATCTAAAAGGTTAGCCAGCCTCTCTATCTTGCAGATTTCTCACTTTTGGTACTCTAACTGTGAATAAAAATACTTTTAATTTTCCTAATATTGCCAGTTTTATATAGTAGGTTGTAGTCAAACGTGAACTTGCAAGAGAGATAACGATCTTTTGCTCATGGCAGACATAGCCTTCATTAACCAAATAAAACACCAAGACTAAGCAAAGCACTGCATCCCCTCCTTTATTTTGATGCAGACGCACAGTGCTATTGCAAAAAAAAGCAGATTCGTAAAGCAAAAGAGCCATCAAAAAGCAAAAGTAACGTCTTTTACAATGTGTTACAATGTGACATGGCAGATTTCTCTTAAGAAACACGAGGATGAACTCTGATTCTTTACTCTGCAAAGTTCTGCAATTTGAAAAGCCTTCAAACTAATAGATATATTACTCAAACTGGACTTCCTAGATGATAATTATGTACAGGGAAATTTTTATATTCTTACAGTAAACACGTTTGCATTCCATTTTTTAAAAGTCAAAAACTAAAAGTTAAAAAACGGTCATTTTTCTACTGTAGCCTATCTTTTGTAGAGTATGTAAAAAAGCATCACTACCTCTTACAATCATCATGACCTTAGTTAAAATAAACTAGTTTTTGATACTAACTGAGTTGTTTGTGTACATGTAGAGATACTATCTGGGTCCATGTCAAAGTCTTTCCTTTTTAGTCGCACTCTTCCTCTCACCTATTCACTCCTGTCAATCAGCAAGCTAGTCAGTCAGTCAGACTGTCTGGCAACCATCACTATGAAAGTCTGAGCAGTACTAATGGGTCTTATTACCTGACTGCTTACCCTGCTTTCGTTCTCTCTCTCTCTCTTTTATCTCTCTGTTACTTTAAGTATGAAAAGAATAACCCTAATGGTGCTTGTTTGCCACTCCACTGCACCCCCTTATCCTCCCGTGGCTTTATCATTGCTGATCAGTGTAGCTGGAGATAAGTCTCTGTGTGAGTGTGCAGTATCCTCTTCCTTGAGCTTTTATCAGTCCTGATCAGTGTACTTGCAGTTCTCTGTTAGGGACCCCGCCTGAGAAAGGTCATGTTTTCATTCGCCCCAATCGGCTCATTGACCGATAAGACAATTTGTCAGGTGGAAATCAGAGAGGCCTTTTCTTGGTCTTCTGGGTGAGACAGATGGAGGAAGAAGATCAAGACATGAAGACTGGGAAGAGTTAAAACATGAAGAAAAGAGGTGTAGCATCTAGAGAGAGAGGCAGATGTTTTTATGGCTGCAGGAACTAAATATTCATGTCTAAGGTTGAAGACATAATTTTAGCTGCCAAGTGTCTAATTAATTTTTTTGCAAAACCTTCCTCCTCAAACAGAAAACACCAACAGAAAATATCAGACTCTTTACTCAGCTCTGTACTGGAGGACTGTTTGCATCATCTAATGTAACATCCACACCTTCTCACTCTAGATGGGATAAACAGTAGACTGCATCTGTATAAACATTTGTTCAGTTGCTTTGAGTGAGCTCACGGATTAGCTTGTTACATGTGATATAGCAACTGCAACCAGGTTTTGCTCTATTTAAAAGATCTTTTACAACCTTTAAAGCATTTACCAAAAGATTTTTTCAAATATAATTTTTTTTTTCTTTTGCAAGACCAGAAACTTTCCCAGGTAATTGCTAGCACTTTTAAACACAGACAACTTAAGGGTGATTATCAGAATGGATATATAATTAACACTGTTTTGTAGAACCAACACATTATTGATCCCACTGCTTTTCTAAGAGATATCTGTCTTACTCTGCTCTGATTGGCTCACTCTGATAATCTGATCTCGATGCACTTACAAAATATTTCAGTAAAAAGCATTTACTTGCATATTTTGTTTGCATGTGTGTTACATACATCTGACACATTACACCTAACTCTAACAAAACAAAACAAAAATAGCCCAAAACTAAAACTTAATATATATAACACTGAAAGTAAGCATTTCTGAAAACCTGAAACTAAACCAAAACTAGCAAATGCACTCTGAAAATCACCTAAAACTTGAGTAAACCAAATCTTAGACTTAAATCTAACTGAAACTGTTTTAAAACCTTGAAACAAACCAACGTCTTTGGCTCCTCCAACACCTGACCCTCAGTCATATGCCACATTGAGAACATACTGTCTACTCAGGCAAAAAAATCACTGCACAACACAGGACAGAATCAATATCTCACTCTGACTGAGACCTTTTCTGTCTGATCAATGGGAACCTATGATGTCTGTCATTGTCATTTTTTCCTAGTGTCTATTGTGGATAAGACAAAATAACATAAGTTAAGTCACTGCATTGCTCTCTGAGCTTCTGATGCTTTCACTGAGAAGTAAAACAAACCAATACAGCATGTGGAAGAAAGTGTTACTTTACCAGCAGTTACTTCTGGACCTTCTCATCAGTATTCACTCCCTCTCCCTCAGGCTTCCCACTCCGACCCTTGATAATCTAATCACCTCCTCTGCAGACTCACACAAAGCCTCCAACAGTCCAGCCACAGCCCCTTAATCGACATGTTATTGCCTACAATCGCATTTACAGCACAGAGGCAAATCTGCGCAGATGTGATTGTGCCGGCTGCTAATCCAATAACGCCCGGCTCGCTTTTCTTTTACTCGGCATCTTTCATCTTCAAAAACAAGGTGACAGTGTTTTAATTTTCATTCTTAGGTTACTCTCCATCAATTTAGCTCACAGTGTGTAGTGGAGTTTATGGTGGGAGACACAAGGATGTGCTGGTTATTGTACAAGCTTTTATTTCTCTCCTGTGGGAAAATGAAGAACAGAATTTTTGGTTTAGATGTGATTAAAATAGGAGCTTTCTGTTATTGTTTATTCACAGTGGCTGTGTCTATTGGATCATACTGGTAAGATTTGTTCAAGCCTGGCAGTTTGGTGCTGATTGTTTGGATTTGATAATTGTTGTCGGTCAGCAGGGTCAGTGCACAATAAATGATTTTCAGAGGGAAAAGACCCTGCTACCGTTGTGAGGAGAAGATGAATGGCTTTTGTACTCTAGGGAATAACACAGAGAAATAAACACAGTGAATAATATTAAAGCTATATTGAGGAAAGCTATAAAAACAAAACTTAAGACTTTTTATTTTAAAGAAGAAAAACTGCGCAGACATCGCAAACCATGCATGAAGTGCCTCCTGGACAATATAGGGAGAAGGTCTATATCTGCTTCTTTAACACTCGCAGTTGAGGCCAAGTTTGTCGTGTTTGCAATCTGTAACCAGCAACAGTTGCTTATTATAACTGTAACCAGCAACTGTAACATTGTAGTGGGTTACCTTCATGGATTTAAGAGGAGATTTTGATACAGTGTCTGGCGTCTGGCGATTTTCTTTCTGTGAAAATGCTGAGAACTTACCCGGATCTTCAGCATACTGTCTGCATAGTGGGGCTCAAGGAGCTCACCAGAGACTTCTGGTGTCTTCAAAGCCTGCACTTCCTGGGGGTTGGTTACACTGTGTTATTTGCTGCCCCCTGCCTTCAGTGGGCTGACATAAAGGACCCTCGGCAGGGTTGTCCATTGTGCTGCCTGCAGGATTACTTGATTTCCCAGGGGTCCTTTCTCTTTCCGTCTCCGCTTCTCACACACAAACAAAAACAAACACAGACAGACACACACACAAACAAACACACACACACACAAGCTTAGAAGCACATTCTAGTTCTTAAGTTCTCTCCGTTACATTACATGTACATATAAATATCAATGGAAATGCATTCTCTCTGTCTAGATATCAATAGCAGACATAGCTCTACCTCTAAATGCACAATTTGCCAAATAAGGTACACTCATTATGAGCTAAACATTCTTGCTCTTATTATCCATGCTAAATATCTCCATTAATAGTGAATGCACAAACATATACTTATGTCTGATTTTTAAAAAAAGAATAAAGAAAACAAACAAATACACTCCTGTTTCACTTAACTTACAATAGAGACTCCTGTTTTAGTAGTGTGTGAGCATACTCACAAAAAGACACACACACATACACTTACCTCATCCTGGTTAGCAAAGTGATTAGTCAGGTGGTCAATGGACCATCCTTGTCAGGACTAGATGGACCTCTCCACTTGAGTACATTTGTGTGTGTGTGCGTCTGTGTGTATGTCTGTGTGTGTGTGTCTCTGCGTGTGTGTATTAGTGTGTGTTTGTGACCCAACCCTGGGTCTTTGGGTCAGAGTTCCTGACACACACTCACACCCAGTGGGGGGACAAAATAATTAACTCTTACTATGATTGACAGACAGTTCATCACACTGACAAACTCACACACACGCATACAGACACACACACACACAGAGGGCATTACTTTCCCATAATCTGCAGCAGAGACAAGACAGATGACCTGTTTACTTCTTTGTCACAGTCAATAATAAAAAAAGACTCAACTAAGCATACCAAAAATAGTAAAATAATGGACTGCGGACTAATGACACTGATGCCTGTCAACGTTGCCGTGGTAAGATGCACATAAAATCCACAAACAAGAAGGCTTAAAGGTCTTTAGTCCACATGGGCAATGTGTGTGAGTTAATTTTTTAAATACATATCAAACTATCAGTTGCTAACAGCTCCTTGTCCTGCACAGAAAGCTACAGACATTTATGTAATTAAACAATGCATGCATTGTTTGGGCACATGACTGTGAGTAATCTCTTCTAATTCTTGCCTTTGAGTGTTTATCTCAAAAGTTCTCATATTACATAGAAAATAGTTGTATGACTCAAAATGTCATCTTCACCCCGTCATACAAATGCTACACGTGGTCACTTACTCACAACTTTCCTCTGAGGCATTCATTTATGCCTGACTCATTCTTGTATTATTTACTTGTCAAACTGTCACATCTGATATACCTTGAATCCCACATTACCCATTTTTAGAAGGCAACACAGTCTTGAATTACAGGTCTGCCAGATTATTACAAGAAAAATTACTTTTTAAAAAATCTTAATTGGGAATACAGCAAATAAAAGTGACTTAAAAGCGAGAAAAAAAATTAGAGAGAGGAAAGGAAAGAGTATCTTACTCTTGGAGGTACTGTAACACAGATAGCTCTGCCTCAGATAGCATGTGCACCTTTGAAGGGTGCACTTAAAAGTGTGGGTGTGTGTGGGGTGGAGAGGAGACGAGGCGGTGGTAAAAGCAGGCCTGGGTGGGTGGATAGAGGGATAACCTGTGGATTGAAATGGTGTGCCTCCCCCTGCCCGCCCTCCATCCCCTTGATTCTGAGAGGCCGTTTTTCTCTACAGCCACAAAGGGAGAGGGGTCAGATTGCGCCGGCACATTCACCGGCCCACTTTGTTTTCAAATGGTTTTGTTTAGTTGTGACACTGTAGACACCCAACACCTTCCAAGAATCCGAACTTTCCTGTGGGGGAGCACAGAGGGCAGGTGGGTGGTGTGTAGGCGTGAGAGGAGGAGTGAAGAGTGGGAGAGGGGAGGTATGAGGGGACCAGGGAGGAAAGAAATTTTAAGGGTCGGAGTTTGTTTTCTGGATTCAGCTACAGCATCCTCTCTCTTTTTTCCTGCATGTGGCCTCTCAGTCTTCATGCTTTTCTATCCTGATTGTGCAACCGCCTCCTGCTCCGACTAATGTGCCCCACCTGATTTCATACTACTCTCCCCCTTGCACTCTCCTCCAGCGCTCCCTGAGCTCCCCCTAACCCTGAGGCACTTACACTGTTTAATCTTTTCCACCTCGAGTGTTTAAGCAGCTTAACACAGCAGGATGTAAACTGCTCAGCCTTGGGTATGCTTAACAGCTAAAACAGCACAAATTCAAACCAGACAAATATTATAACACAGTTTATGAAATAATTTTAGTCCAGACTAACATGCCTGAATATACATATCACATGACTGTTAAGGTTGAGCATGTGTGTGCAGGTGTAAACCGGAAGCAGAGGGCTGGTGGCTTAGTTGGAAGAAAGGACTATGAGAAAGAACAACATTGACATTTATATAGACAAGGAGTCACATGGGAATGGTCTCACTATGACTGAAACCCCATCAGGAAGCAAACACAAGCGCCTGTGTTTCCAAAATTATCTGTGTTGGTCCAGAATACAACTATGGTGTTTCCAGACTAAAACATGGCCTGTAGTATTTTCAAAGTAACCTGTTTTAGGGGTTCTGAAAGATCGAATTAGTTTTGGTGCTAGATATAAAACACAGTCATAAAGTAATGTTTTAAAATGAATACATAACACTGTGGATGTAATCTTAGATTGAGAAAAAAATAACTATTTTTTAATGTAAAGGTGTGTGTGTAGTGATATTTTAATTCAGTAATCTTCTTATCATTTAAACAGGAGACATTTTCCATATGCGGCAATGCACAGGAACAGCCTTTATAAATGCTTCATGACATGCTTGATAAGGCAGCAGTACCTGAGCTCACAGGGGCAATGGAGTCAATTGCTACACATAGGCAGTGCTTTGAAGGGCAGGGGTGCGTGCCGTACTGGGCTGGGGGTGGCACACACACTCGCTCACATACACACACACACACAAATACACAGACACACAGACACAGACGAACACGATCCATTTCACAACCATACACGCTGCATCCCAAAGGACGGACGGTGCAGCGGCGGGCTGCAAATCCAACCTCAACAAGCACCACTGGGCCAGGGGCAGCTGAGTTCACCTGCCCCACTATTCAATCTCTCTTTGAGTGGAATAAAAGAACGCATGTGCGTTGAGTGTGTGTGTGTGTGTGATTATGGGTGAGACTGAAAGGTAACAAGATGGGAAAATAGCTAAAAAGAGAGAAAAAAGAGAGACAGAGTGTGTCTGAGAAAAAAAGAATGGATAAAGAGACACAGAAAGAGACCAGGGGAAAGACTATCTGCTGCATTAACCTTCCCCTCCACAGTGCCAGTATAGAGTCTTTTCTGCAC
Organism: Ctenochaetus striatus; assembly: GCA_034780835.1. Lineage (NCBI taxonomy): Eukaryota > Metazoa > Chordata > Actinopteri > Acanthuriformes > Acanthuridae > Ctenochaetus > Ctenochaetus striatus. The sequence continues at coordinate 15,492,644 of JAUZTA010000027.1, forward strand.
TCCTCTTTCAGCAGGGAGGACCCAGGGGACGGTAATGCTAAGCCCCACTCCATTCTTCCACCAGAAACTTTGATTTCCTATTAGGTTCCTCCTGATGGGGACTGATGGGGAGAGGTAGGGAAAGGAAGGATGGACACTGAGACGGAAGGCAGGGAGAGGGAAAGTAGAGTGGTAGAAAAAAGTGAGAAGTGGCCAAGAGCAGAACAATAAGGTGGAGTGGAGCAGAAAAGGGCGGCAAAAACAGAAACAGACGCAGCAAGTGCAGAGGGGAGGAAGAGGGAGAATAGTAAAGATGAATAGGCAGGGCTGGCCGCACATCACATGCGGCAGTGGCAGAATGTCGGCTGTGGGACATTGGCTGTCCCTGTCCTGGGTACCAAGGGCATTGTTTACACTCAGCCCATTTAGTACTGACCTTTCCTAGCTGGCAGACATACAGACTGAGAGGTAAAAAGGCAAACCGAGTAGCAGACCAGTTGGTATGCAGACAGACAAACAGGTAAGAGACACTATGGCAGATTTGTAAGGCTACAGATAGATAAGGAGGCCAGGAGAATAACAACAGAGTATGCTGAAAGGCAGCGAGCATACAAAACAAAGAATCAAGAAACAGACAGCCGAAGCTTTTTAACTTTGTCTCATTTTTTTATGAGTGCTGGATCTAATCATAACCCCAACTAAAAAACATGTTGGCATGTAAACAGAGACAGAGTTACAGGATGGATATATTTTGCAGCTTTTTTATAAAAATTGTATGCACACACAAAACCTAGAAGCACATGACCTACAGTACATGGTAAATTTCAGCCTAAAAGAATAAAAGTTTCACTTCATGAAGAGTTTTCACAGCTTTATGTCCCATTGGTCAGATAGATTTTGTGGATCTACTGAGTCAAATGATGCCTTTTTTAAGATTTAATGACAAACACATTGTGAGTTAAGAGACGGACCTGGCTGAACTTGAGGGTGGGGCTTGCACACAAGTGCAAAAGAAATTCACAAAGTTGCGCAATGCCTTCCACAAATATATCTACAACAAATGGTTTATAAAGTTAAAAAAAAAGGATGTAGAAAAAGCTACAAAGATTTTTACTTGAGCCAAGTCCAAGATAGCACAGAAGCATTGAAAGGCCTATATTACTATCACAATACATGGGACACATATATGGCCTGTCACAGTGCTTGACCTCCCATGAGGGCAATGTAAGAACAAAACCCTTTGCTACACAAGGAGTAGAAGTTCAACCGATCTCTATTGTCGCCTCACTTCTCTTACACATTTTGCATAGCTGACCCCATTATGAAGGCAAGTATAGAGTTTTTCTGGAAGAAAAACTGAATGAATGACTGCTTTAGGTTGACACGTGGCACATTACAATAATACTGTCTGTAATATAGTACCACCTCAATTATTATTTTCATTTCTTTCTATTTTCTCTTTGTCATAGTAGGGGGCATTAATGTATCTTATCGATGGCTGTCACCCACCGTAAAAATGCAAAATTCATTGTACTGAAATGTTTCTCTTGTACAGTTATGTACAAGTTACAGACTCTCTTTAGCTGTATACACTTGTATTTTGAATATAATTTATTTGCCAAAAGAGGCCAAACACACCATAACCAGCTAAAGATTAATTTGAATGATTGCGTGATCATTTTTTTAAAGTTTTCTATAGGTATCACAATAGCATTGTTATCATTAATTTTTGAGGCAATAATAATATTGTATTGAAAGTCCGATATTGTGACAGTTCTAGCAACAACATATCTGCAGTTTGCAGAAACATTTGTTCTCAGGATCTGATGGTTATATTTTTAGAAACTGTAGAAAATAGATTTTCTCAGAAAACATGATTAGCTTAATCATGTTTTTAAACAGCTATTTTCTGCCAAGACAGGTTGATGAACTTTCTTACAACATTTAAGTGTGTTTTAATGAGTGTTTCCTCATGTCATGTGTGGGAAAGAGGGATGAGACAGATATTAAAGTCGTGTAGGCGAGACAGACAGATATGGAGACAGAGACATACAGAGAGAGACAAAGGGGAGCAGGAGAGAGGTAGTCAAGAGAGAGAATGATTGATTGATGTGGTCAGTGAGGCGTCACTGATCTCAAGGGGAGCCCCCGGTGCTCCTAGTGAAGAGGATGTGGATTGGCCCTAATGGTGTGAAAACAGGCAGACTGAAGCACTAATCTGGGAGGAGGACAGAGATAAGGACAGCCACATCAGCTACAAACAAACATTCAATGAGCTGAGAAAATTTCTCGCGTCTGCAACAAAAGTGGATTTTCTTTTCTCTTGTCTCTTTAAGTCTGTAGGGTTTGCATTTGGTGGTGGGAAGACATTTCTTCCAAAAATCCCTAAAAATATTTTCACAGAAAAAAAAGGCATTTAAATGACACTAAGTATCAATGCAAATGGAAAACTTGATTAGTTCCTAAATTAAAGAGGGAAATGGGAAAGTTAACAGGTGGAATATGAGCCTGATCTCACAGTCAGTCAAACCACCATTGTTTATATGTTTGTGTTACCCTGCAGAGGGGCCTGCTAATCCACTATAGCAGTAGGAAATGTCTAGCCATATTAGCTGTGTTATCCTGCTGAGATCTTGTGTTTCATTAAGTGTCCTTTACTCCTAAAGATGCCCTACAGGCATTACCAACCAACAGACAACAAATATAAGACACTGATAGAATTAAGACCATCTAAAGGGGGTTTGGAATTAGCAGTTATATTTCAACTTTAAAAACAGCTCTTGATGAAAATTTGAGTAAAGGTATTTGAGCTATTTTTGTTACATTTCCTGTCTAGTTGAAAAGATCCATGTTGCCTCACTGTGGGAAGTGGTCTGCTGCTGTTCTAATCTAGCAGGGGGCTTGTTGTTTCTGTATATGCCCTGCAGCTATTGTGTGTAAAAAGACCACTCGAGAAATACATGATAGCACCACTCCTCTGTGAAGAGGGTGATGTGTGCAGTTGGGTGGGCTTTGCCTCAAGACTCAGAGTCCATCTGATTACCAGGGGCACTGATAGAGAAGCAACACTTAAGCAAACATAATGTTTTAGGTAACCCTAAATACACAGTATGAGTGTGGTAGGCTATCATTATTTCAACTAGAAATTGCTAGAATGCTAATGGATTCACAACAAAATTAATAAATTCTTACGTTATAACACCTGCTTAAAAGATTAATTTTGGCCCTTGAGGTTTATATTTTAAATATTAAATTCATTTTTCATTCATTCTTTTCTCTGACTTTTCCAATTTTCTTCACTCATACAAGAACTGGGGCCCGATATAACTAAAGGTTAAACACGGGTTGAACCAAGACATGAATGTATCAAAATTTTAGATAGTATATAAAAATATGTGTTAGTAGTCCTAAGTTTGGTGGAATAATACTTTGCAGGGTTTTTATTGAACTTGTTTCTGAACTTGAAATGAGGGCGTTTCACACATCCAGATTGGTGTTGTTTAAAGCTTAATGCAGTGGCACTGAACAGGAATGTTATCTGATATACCTGTCTGGTTCATGCAGCAGGTTAAAGGCGTGAAAGTTCATGGCTTATTGTCAAAAAGGGAGCCCAGACACAGTCACTTCTCGATGTGATTGTTTGTTTGTGTGTGCTCGTGTGTGTGCATGTGTGTGTATGTGTGTGTGTGTGTGTGTGTTTAACGGTTCATAGCTCTGCATTATTTTTTTCCTGCAAAAGTGCATGTGTGCCATTCTGCAGCATACTGTTACCATTAAGATTTAAGTCATACATTTTTAGCACCTGCCTGGGCCACCCTGCCACCCTTAGCACTGTCCACTCCTGTTACATTTAGTCAAGGCTAAATTGTCTAGTCTAATAAGTCAGAAGGCAGAATCAATCACACAATTTAATCACCTCTAGAATTTCAATTTTTAAACAACAGTTATTGGTTAACTGGTTCCCACATTATGTAAGTAACTGGATTTACATTCAGGAGCAGATATCTGTCTGAAAGTGAAATGCTGTTACAACACTTCTATAATTTAAAAGCCAATATGACGTCAACACAAAGGTGCCAAACTTGCAGTTTCTCAAATAGCCATTTTAGGCTTCCTCCAAAAATAAATCAGTTCCCATTTACTGACATACTGAAATGCACAACTTTACAGCAGAAATAAACATATACTGTCTGGTGCAAAGAACAGTTTCGGTTTCTGTAACTAATTTCTCCATTTGTGACAACAGTTGGAGGAGTGATCTTTTAAAAAACTCACTTATTTAAATTGGATAAAGGCTTCAAGTTATGCTTAACTAAGGGTATGGCTGCTTTGACTAATAGCAGCTGCAAGCTGTCAGTTAAGCATTGCATATTTAGTTGTATCAAAGCAGTCAAAAAAAACCCCAAAAAACAAGAAAGGCCACAGCCATGATTTAAAAAACTGGAGACTTAAAACTGTTCTCCACAAACAAGTGTGTGATGTCATGATGGCTCCAGTGATACCGTCTATGATGGAAACACAAAGGGGGACATTTAGTTCTTGATCTATGTAAAAGATGACACACTGAAATCCATGCGGCATATCTTAAAAAAACAGGACTTTTTCTGACATTGCTCCTCATTAAGTGTGGGTATGCCTCATTCCATAAAGTGAGGCACAAACTTTTAGCATTTTAGGCAGGTACTTCTTCTTCTTCTTCACTAGATGTTGCAGCTATTGTTCCTTTTTTTCTTAGAAAGTTTAAAGATATGAGAGACTAGGGAAACGTGTGAGAGGACAGCAGGGAGAAGGGTATGATACAGAAATAAAATGAGGAAGTCTACAAGTGTGTTCTGCATTTAAACTCCTGTGTCACTCTTAGTCACCAAATCTCATTTGCCTGCCTTTCAGTGAACAGAAATGGCTTTTCACAACCCCATTGTAGCCTGCCTCCTTCCTGGATTGGTGAACAGTTTGTAAAGAACAGGACTGAAATGACAGGACATTTATCTCTAACTAGAAAGATGGAGGAAAAGATGTGCCAGTCCAGGTTTATTTGGACATGTGCCAACACCACTGTGTGTCTGTGTGCGCCCGAGAGAGGGAGACAGGCAAAATGAGGGGGTGCGTTGTTGCTGTCTGTGCTCTGTGTTCTGTGTGAGTGCGGGAGGAAGGCTGTAAGCGATACCCTTGTCTGTTCCCTACTTGCCCCACTCTGATGCTGCTCCACCCTGGCCAGCCCGGGAAAGAGTGGGGGTCCCCTGGGAACTGGACAGGACAGGGAGGGAGAGGGGGGCAGCATGGAGGCCAGGCTTTCAGCCACTATGAAAAGGAGTGGAATCAAATACAAGCAAAATCTCATTCAATATACTGTATCCCTCACCTGAGTAGGGCAGCTAGCTGAAAGGAGATCTGCAGGGGCAACTGTACAATGGGCCCAGAAAGGACAAGAGAGGAGAGGAGATGTAGTTAACTTAACAGTTGAGAGGGAGCAAAAATAGGAGGAAAGAAAAGAAAAGAAAAGAGAACTATCTTCTGCTAGCGGCTACAGAAAATGTTAGTGTTTGTGATGCTCTACCATCCACTTTGCATTGACATGGAGACCGAAGAATCACCACTGGCCACTGGACAGCTACACACATGTGATCAGTTGGAGATTAAACATCAATCCTCATTATTTTTTTTATTTTTCTTTCTCTCTCTCCTTCTACTCTCTGTTTTTGATGTTGTTGTTCGTGCCAAGACTTAAGGTGTATTCAGTTCAAACTGGGAAGTAAATTTTTTTGAAAATTTCAATTATAACACTTCCTGGACCTAATTTCTGACTTGGAATTTCAAGAGAACTTCAGAAACTCTAAAAATCAACCTCAAAATCCAACATGGCTGCTCCATGCATTAACAGTCTGGAAGACAGAATTCTTTATTTGTTATAGACAGTTACAGACAACAAAGTGTCACAGATGATTTGTATTTAATTCATCCATGAGAAGCAATGGGCAGCCACTGTATGGGACCAACTCCAGCCGTATGCCAATGCTGTGAACAGGTCATGAAAAGGTTATTTAATGTATGGGCATATTTTTTGGTGGTTGGTTAAAACAGCTGGAGAAACCTGAGAAAACCCATGCAATCATGTGAAGAACATGCAAAGCTAAAAAAAAATCATGTCCTGAATCAGACCCAGGACCTTCTTGCATCTGTTGTGATTGTATATGTCTGACCCTCAGCATCTTGATGGTCAGAGATAAAAATACAAATAGATAGCAAATTTGAAAAAAAAAAAAAAAAGAAATGAAGCACATTTACATAGTTATCTAAATTCTTCAAATTTAATCAGTTTAAATTCTTCCTTCTCTTAATTTTTTTTTATCAATATTAAATAACTGTCAACAGGTACCTGAAATGTAACAAAAACAAAGTGTGGTTGCTTGTTTAACCTTACGGACAAGACTCTGGTGACTCATCAAATTAGTAATCAGTGACACAAGGCTCATGTTCTTGTATGTACACATGTATGTACAAGACACGTGGATCTGGAAGGGTGCCAGCACAGGTTACGTGTGGCGAAAATGACGTCTGGTGTCAAGTGAGTGGTTGGGTGTGTAGGTGGTGGAAGCACACTCTCATGTTTGAGGACGCATGCACACACACACACACACACACACACACACACACACACACACGCACGTAAGAACAACCTACCTATCTGCACTCTCATCCTCTCACACACCTCTCATGTTCCAAGGTGTGAAAAAGATAGAAAAGCACCTCCAGCCAAATCACTTCCGAGGCTTCCAGAGGTTTCATTTCATGTGTGCAGAGTCAGAGTGAAGGTCTCCTCCTCAGCTGGAGAGGGCCGGCCGCACGCTGATGGTATCCCGACTCTGCTGGAAGTCATACTGTGTCAAAGGTAGTAAATAGCCTTGCAGTTGAGGAGGTTTCCTCGCAAAAGATGCACACACAAACACACACACACACACACACACACACACACACACACACACACACACACACACACACAAAA
>JAUZTA010000027.1:15520326-15536823 GCA_034780835.1 Ctenochaetus striatus
GATCTAACCCCCCAGAAACTCCCCCCATTATCCTGCCAGGCCTCGTCTCTCACATTCCAGCCTCAGTGACGCTTCAGGGGAAACTGGACGTCACACAAACGTCTTTCAGACGGACGAAATGCGATCGAGTCTTTTTCATAGATGCTGCGTTCAGGAGCTGCGTGTTCTGACGGTTTTTTTCAACTCCTGCAGTCAGTTCAGGTGATTAAAAAAAACACCTGTAAGCCAAAATACCAGAAACACCTGCGAATAAAACGGAGCTAAACAAAACTCAGTGTGTCTCATCCAAACATTTAAGTTCTAACAAACAAACTTTCATCTGTAAAAAATTTTTCTTCTTGTTCTAAACTCAAGTTGTCCTCAACTGACTTTCAGAAACGACACACTCTGTTCTAAAAGAAGACAGTTAGATAACCGACTTGTCAGACTGGTTTTAAACACTGTTTACAGTCAGCAGTCAGTCGTGTGCAGTCAGTCCTGAAGTCTACAGAGGTCAGTGAACGCAGCTTCAGCTCAGACTCAGTTCTGTTCTGCAGCAAAGAAACAAAAACTCTGAACTGATTCTCTTTTATTTAATTATTCATGTTCACATCCACCTTTATCAGCACAAACAGTCTGTCAGAAAAAACAGCCTCCCTGATGTTCTTCTATCAGCACAACAAGGAACTTCTTTCATTTTTCTACAGTTTTTATTAGAGGAAACTAAAGAGAGACTGAAGTTTAAGCTCTTACTGATGTTAAAGGAACACTGGAACATTTTTGGGAAAAAGAACTCTGAACTCTGTGGCATCGAGCATGAAGTTTTCTAAGTTTAAACATTAAATCCAACACTGCAGCCGTCCATCCGTTCATCCACAGGAGCTGACGGGGTTCAGATTAAAGCTCTCTGCAGCTGCTTCCTTTAAATTATTTCAACTGGAACTAAAAGGATGTAAAAACTGTCCTTTTCCTCCTTTTCTTCCTTTGCCATGGATGCATTTGCAGCCTTTCTCAGGCCTCAGCGGAGGACAGGTTGTCGCTCGGCTTCGGTCTGATTAGGTCTCTAATTGTCTTTGTGGAGATGAAGAGTGTCCACGCTGCAGAAACAAAGCAGCGACAGATGCTAACGGGAGTAAATCTGAGAGACAAAGCCGGCGGACGGCATCACTGCAGACCAGGAGGAGGAGGAGGAGGAGGCACTGCTGTCCCCTGATCAACAGGCTCTGGTCCTGGATCAGTCAGGATCAGGTCTGTTGTTCTAACTCATGAGGATCACTGAAGTGAATTCACGTCTTCATTCAGGCAATTAGAAAGTTCTGCAGCAGATAAACTCACGATGAGACTGAAACTGGTGTTTTTACATCGTGAAGGTTCATCATCGCTGTTACATCAGCTGACAGATGAGTTACAGTGTTTTAAAAGTCTTTAATGATACACACTCATATTGTAACTCGGTTCGTTTACAGACGATCATCTGTCCAAAACTGTTTATCTGTTCATTTATTCTGTTCAAATTAACAGGAGTTGTGGTGTTTTTCATGCCCTGCCGTTGCTGCAGATCATATTTCTGAGTTTCTTCTCTTGTAACACGAGTTGTTTCTTGCCTCATTTCCTCAGTTTACAAATATGCTTCAAGTTTCAGTGTTGACCCAGAGTTGTCTTGGGAAAAAAAAGTCTGAAACTGCTTCCAAACCTGAATCCTCTTTCTGTTGAAGGCTGATCGCTTCAGTAACATTTGAAAATGACGTTGATTTTCTCAGAGCAGAGGGAACCAAACGCCTCATTTTGTGTCTTTAGGAGGGAAAACTGATCCCCTCTCAGCCCCTCGCTGCCAGAGAGCCTGACAGGTAACACACACACACACACACACACACACACACACGGACACACACGGACACACACACACACACACCACCCTCATCCTCAGAAGCAGCAGCTGCTCTTTGAATCACCGTCCGTCTCCTGCTGCTTTGTCCTGCAGTCAGCTGAGGAGCAGGAGGCCGACCGCGCCGTCAAAACCAGAGCAACCCGAGCAAGACGAGAGGAACCCCGCGACCTCCGACGACACACACACTCACACACACGCAAACACACACATGACGAACACACACAAACATCTACAGGAACATTAACCACTGACGAGCACGCTGAGCTGCAACTCACATCAAACATCACATCACTCAGGTGTTTAACAGCAAGAATAACTGAACGTTTTCCACTCAGGATGAAAAACAGGATTTTCCAGGTTCACTTGAACGTGTCAGGACTCATCAGCTACTCTGATGGAAGTCATGCTGTCAAAATGTACATTTTATTGAATTTATAAGGTTGTGAGTTTGAATCAACTGGAGTACATGAAGGCCCAGTTGTTCCAAACTGGTGTTATGAGATAACAAGATTTCACTTGAATTTTTTATTTTCTGTCCAAGATGAACAAAGAGTTCAGTTTAACTTCATTTCATCTCATAAAGGGCAGAAAATCGAGTGGAGAAAGTTTTATCTCAGATGGCGTCACCAGAGGAAAGTCAGGGGGCGACATCTTTATCATGTTTCACCCTCTGAAAGGTAGAAATGTTAATAAAGAATCAAAGATTTGATCAAAAGGATGAATCATAACTTCAGATGAAGAGAAAGAAACTTTAACATTCACTTTGACAGCAAGACAGAGGCAAGTTCTTCAATTAAAAAGACAGAGAGTGAGTCCAGTCGAGTTATTTATATGCTTTACAGTTTGCCTCACTTTATTTATTTAACTTAAGGAAGCTGGATGGCATTAAACACACTAGACCTCCTTTACCAGCCATGACAAAGGCCAAACTGAATGCAGAGTCAATAAAATAGAACATATGCAATCTATCCAATTATCTGCTTTGAAGTTGGCTTAAATGTGTCTTCCTTCCTCCACTGAGTCATGCTGCAGTGGTCTCAGCTTGACTCCCTCCCGTTATCCTCTAAGCTTTGCAGCTGGTCGCCCATTTGGAAAAATCCTACATGGATAGTTTGAGATCTGAGTATGGTATTCCCAGTGTTTTTACATGCATTGTGACAAGATGATTTAGGAAGTATTAAAAATATTATTTCAACTAAATGAAAAACTTTGACTGATGTGGTGACTTCTGTTTTGTTTTGGTTGCAGTAACTTATAAGGACAAGCTGTGAGTTTTAAGGCCAGGGTATGTCTGAAACAAACAAATTTTTACGTTATGCAACCATGTCTGAAGGCAAAACATTATCAGACAACAGCATGTCCTCAGAGACATTCACGCTGTTGCACTCATTTGTAAACACGAAAAGTGATGATAGTGGTTGTGTAAAGAATGAAAATAGCTTAAATCCTGTCTACTCTGTCACCTTCACACAAGTGGCCACAGTGAAGTGGGCGTGTTTGCATGCTAATTCAAAAAGTTACAAAAGTTTTCGGATGCACGCTCCACTGCCAGAAAGGACCTTTTTTGAAACATACTGTGCTCCTGAGATGAAGTTACTGTGAGCAAACCTTGAGCTAAACCAACAGAAATCAATAGGTCAAGGCTTTGATAGCGTGAAGGGTAAATGTCAGAGGTCAACTATCAAAAACAATCATGGCTGACTGAGCCAACTTGGAACCATGGAAACCCTGAAGGGACTAATCTAATACTCCAAACTTGGATACACCACTGCTTTCCTGCTGCTTTCTTACAGCTTTGTTTTGATTTGCATTTAAATAAAATCATATTCCTTCCTAAAAGCATAAAATGTAATAATCATTTACACCCTGTAAACCTCTTTTACTGTCATTCAATGAATCAGTGGACTAAATTAGTAATATCATTAACTGGAAATGTATTATAAAGTGCAGGCCCACTATCATCCATGTATGACTTCTAAATCAATAATAGTGATTTCCATATGATGCCTTGTTATTTAAAATCCTTAACAAGATCTACAAAGAGAAACAAAGACCAGCACCATTTAAATCCCTGCTGTCCCTTCTTTTCAATGTTGGGACCCCACTCACTCACTCAGTCAGAGGCTGATTCCACTGGCTGCACTTGGCGGCTAATGAAGATGGCGGGGGGCGTGTGTATTTGCGTATGTTGAAGCTGAACCACACTGTGCTTAACATGACTTTGGATTCAAGCAAAGGTTTGGTGTCTTTGTGGTTGCTCAGTGGCAGACATGGCTACTGATCTGAGTGATAGATTAAAGCTGGTAACAGTGCAGGGGTCTGGAGGTAGGGGGGCTGTGGTGTGTCCGTCGGTCTGTAGGTGTGGGCAGTGAAGAAAAAAATATTGCTGCCTGATCAAAAACAAAATGCCAGTTGGGCTACCAGTTTTAAATGTGGACTGAACTCTAGTATAGGATCTTTTTCAAATACAAATAATAGACTGTGACATAAAATGTTCGACCTGTTGCTGGCTGTGTTGGTGGAAGCATCATGGTTTCACCTGACTGGGCCTCAAAACTGATGACTGTGTATATTATATATCATGTATATTATATATATGTAGTGAATCAACTGACAGTTAATCATCTTGTTTTTTCTACATAATCACACACGCAGCAACATCAAATAAACAAAACAATCAAACCTAAGCAGATCAAAGTTCATCAAGGCCACTGTTGAATATATTACTCTGTTCTTACTGTGGATGTAGTAGCAAGATACATGAGGACCTTGCACATGGGAAACTGGCTACATATGAGAGGGGTCTGCCTTTGAATTTACAGCTGATGCAAGTCTAGGCTTTAAACTTATCCAGTTTTTTTAAGAGGAAAGTGGAATCCAGCCGTGGATCAAGTTTAATTAGACAGTTAAATAAATCAATGAAGAAACAGCCTAACGACAAGTGATCAAATCACTTACCGCTCTTAAGCAGCTGCAAGCGATCGCAGGTGGTGCATTGGACTGCAGTAAACAAAACTGTTTCAAACTTTTAAGTAGTTTGTCAAACGAGCCTGTGCACACTACAGTGATCGCAGCATTAGTCAAGACACAAACCACCTATTTGCCTGCAATCACATGCAAATTTCAGTTGAATGACTTAAAGTATTTCTGTATCTTCGAAAGGTCAAAGGACGCCACAATCACTCAATTGACATCATTACTGCCCCTGAGGACCCAAATTGATGATGTTTGAGTGCAAGACATCTTATCCAAATCTGAAAATTGTGGTGATGTAGTGATGCAATAATATGTGATGATGTATCAGTGTGAGCTGCTCACTTAATCATTTGGAACCTGTGCCTCATTGAGTTTTCATGTCGAAACTTTCCTCTAAATTACTTTCCAGATGATTGGTGTTATCTGTCTTTTATCATGAAATGTACCCCGATCAGACACTAAATCATCCTGGGCACACTCACAGCTTCCATTTCCATCAATTTGTCATCTTTTTTAATTTTATTCTTGGTGGAACTTTAAATTAGCATGACACCAAGATTAAGGAGATGGGACAGGCTTCTTAGTCTCTGATAGTCAGAGACATGCAGTGATCACACAGTCCTAATTAGTGTGATGGTCATATTTTTTCCCCTATTTTGGTAACCAGGCAACAATATCTGTGATACATGATGGCTGAACATTCAAAACACCTGTTGTTTGATTGACAGTAAGTTGGGTTTATATTTCCAGGGAATGGTAGTTAAATAATAGGTATTAACATCATTATACATTAATTCCAAATAATATATACCACTTCACCTGAGCCTGGCTTGATCAAGAAAGGAAAAAAGAAATTGTTTGAAGGTGAAATAATTTACCTGATGGCAAAAACATTTTCTGTTAAAATTAATCTGTGCAGCTTCATGCCTCAGTCTAATTTGTTACCAACACATAAATAATTAACTCTAAACCAAAAGTGAAAATATTATTCCACACATAATAACATTGCTTTCAGTTCATCAGTGGCATGTTTTGCATACAAAATTTGCCACACTTTGCAGCAATTTCACACTTCTGATTAAAGTTATTTAGTTGAAGACTTCTCCCTCTGTGTTTTGGTAAACACAGCAGCAGGCACGGGAGGTGTCGAGGTGGGGCGGCGGTGGAAGTTGATTTGGAAGTCTTGTCAAATGCCTGCGTGATTAAAAAAGCTACTGAAATAGAGAGGCTGTAACAATGTTTAGCACTCTGTTATAGTCTAGTGAAAGGGACCTGAGCCTTTGTTATCAAGGTGCATTAATAAAAAGGCAAATAAACAGGCTGCCATTTGGGGTTTTCTTTGAAGATGTTACCTTTCTTGTCTATGTTGGAGTAAACAATGCTACCACATGCTGCAGTTTTCTACATGGGAAAGATGTTGCCAGAGTCACTGTGATTGTCTCAAATGATAACCCTGCTGAGGTGATCAGCCGTACATAGGCTGATTGGGTATTTCACAGGGCGCTGCTGCTAATTTACAAGGTGGAGTGTGGCCACTGTTTTGTAGAGAGCCCTGGTATAAATATCCATGTTTAATATGGTGAGTCAGTGTTTGTGACTCTGCCTTGGTCAAGGCGCACTGCAGCATCCAAACAGGCCCTCAGGCTGTTTTCGTATTCCTCTTTTAACATAGCTGATGTCCCCTTTTCTCCGAAACATTAACTTTTGAGAAAAATAAGTGGCTGATTGCCCTGTTGACACAGACACTTTTGCCTCATTTTGAATTAATCAACACAGCCTTTATGAAACTTTAAAAAGAGGTTAGATTATGTGGACACCAGCAGGAGCAGCCTAGTGAATACATTACACAACAAACAGAGTAAATGATTACTGGTTTCAAAGGGTGAATGCAGGATAATGCCACTAAATTACTCACATTGAGACTGGGATTGGGCTTTGTCTTGTGAGGACATGCAGTTATATCAACTCATTTACAGTATTACAGATATGTCAACCGGGCCACTTAATTAAACATCATAGCTGATATTAGATATTTTACTTGACATCAGTAAGAATGGTATTCTTTATCAGCTAATCTCTGTTTAATTAGCCTTATAATTTGATGGTCACTTATTTTAGACAAACAATAAGAATTAATAAAATGATAGGATAATTTATAATCTTTCCTGTTTTAGTCTTGTTGATGTTGCCTGGGTGCAAATTTAGTTCAAGGGAAGTGACATAGTAAATGTGGGAGGTTTTCAAAGGTTTTTTCAGTGTTATAGCCCCTTCAAAAGAAGAGTCTGCTGTTACGGAGAAATGTTTTTTTCACCTTTCACCTTCACCCCTGACAACACAGTCTACAGTTTTTATCTAATAATTCTTCACCTTACTCCCCTTGCCTCAGATAGACTTGAAACTAAACCCTTTATCCATCAAATCATCATCTGTCCCCTCTGACTTTATTTCCTGATCCCCCTCTTTTCTCCTTTTCTATTTAGTGCATGACTCCTTTTTCACATGAGAGAAGAGTTGGGATCTACTGGAGGCCCTGTACCTCTCTGTGTACCATGGCACAGTGTCACTCATCTGTCCTCCTACCTCCTTGGAGGGGACCCTGGATCCCTTCCTCCGTGACCACCAGCTCTCCACCATGGCAATGAGACAGGAGAGCACCACGCCGGCTGCTAGGACGCAGAAAACGCCAGCGAAGCTGTGGATGTCCAGGGCGTTACCACGCTGTCGTGTCTGGACTGAGCTGTAGAGGTCACAGGGGCTGTCCTTGGGCCACCACTTGAGCTTCAGTATATCCATGTCCCCATTCTGCTGGAGCTCCAAGATTCTATGGGTAAAGGCAGGAGACACGTTCATGTGAGCAAAGAGCCCTGTTAGCCTACATATCAGTCAGTCTAAATATTTTATCTGTGTGGTGAAATCAGACAGTTTTGGACAGTTTTTCTGACAGCCTTTTTTTTAATACTTCAGGTTTCTGGCCTTTTTAGGAGATCAGCACAAACAGAAGTACGCATTCATGAAAAAGAAACATATACATCAATGAATGTGCAGCCGCATGAATGAGAAACAAGGCAGCATCATTAAGAGGAGTGAGACACCACTGTTCAGAATGAGCATAGCTATTGGGTAAGACAACTGATGCTGGGTCTGAGTACAATTTCAGTGATTACAGATTCCAAATGCTTTAAAACAAAACAATGAAACATATTTTCACAAGTTAATTGCACAAAACCTGACAACACTGCAGCATTTACTGCAGCTGCTATAACCGCTCTCCTCCATTGGAGGGCAGTATTTGCCTGTAAAAATCCTTCCTGATCCCTGACAACCATATTGGGCTGTCAAACTCATTATGGCTAACATTAATATGTTTTGCAGCACAGCGCGAGTACACTGCCACAATGTCATTATGCAGCCTAGCTTTAGTCCCACGATTGATGGCTTCAGAGAGGATACAGCTCAGAGGTTGATGGGGTCCCTCTGTTAGCCTTCAGCTTATTATTTAACTGGGTCGTTCGTTTTGGTTTGGAGGAGAGCTGCACACACACAGACAGACAGGCGTACAGAGGCTCTGTTAGCATTCAGCTGGATATTTAACGGGCGATCTGGCATGGAGGAGAGAGGGGCACAGGGAAAGGGAGAGACAAAGAGGAAGAAGGCAATCTGGGAATGTGTGGGTGTGCATGTTTATACATATACCTCCCTCATAGGCATAAACACACTAACACAGAAAACAAATAGATGCAAATAAGCCCCCCATAGATAAACTAAGCTACAACGCTGATCGACACCACCAGAGTAGATGCATATTCAGAAACAAACAGAGTCTCAAACTGGATTGCATGCATGTCCAAGCAAACGCATACATGTGTACACACAGAAACAGATGTTGGCAATTATCTGCAGAACTGCCTTGGGGCAACACCCCCTGCAATTTCAATGACAACATGCTGACATGAATGACAATGCCCATCTCTCATCTTCTTTTTTCCCCTCACACTCAATGCACAAAACAGACCAAAATCAATCAAGAAATGCAAATGAGCCCTGCAGACAGTTTACAAAATTAATTTCATCCCCAAATAGCCAGAAAAACACGGTCCATTTCAATGTAAATCAGCTCAACAGACTCAGTATGTCACCCTGTAACCATGTCACTCTTGTTTAGGGACACTCTCTTATCACTTCATGGGAATAACTGAGCTAGTGGGACGTGGGAACTTGGGAAGTACATGGTTAAATGCCAGCTGCGATTGAATTAAGAGAAGAGAAGAGAAGAGAAGAGAAGAGAAGAGAAGAGAAGAGAAGAGAAGAGAAGAGAAGAGAAGAGAAACAGACAATAAGACAAAGAAAAACTAATTCGAACAGCAAATCCACCAACAGTCATTCTAATAAGAGATCATGTCCACCAACTGCCGGCTTGATAGTAGGATTGTTTGGCTCAGATCAGAGCAGATTAGCGCCAAGATTAGATAAGACTTTGTGTGGCTGATATGCAATATTGACAGAAAACAAATGAAATCAAACAGATCTGCAATAGTGTTTGGCAGTGGTGGTATGGTGGCAGCTCTGGCCTAGTTGTATGTCCTGATTATTACTCCACTGGCATGAAGGAGAGGCAGTCAGTGTTGAAATCCCTCATCTCACATCAATCCTACATCTGTACTCTTCAGTCGTGCAGAGAGCCCTGCTCCATTTTCTTTCAAGCATGTTTTTACGTTACTACAGGATGGTGATATTGTGCTGTATAACACAGGACTTGTGCCTGAGTGCTGGATGGCTGATTGCTGGAGGAGCAAAAGCACAAAAACACTTAACCGTTGCTATGCATGTTGACAAGGTTAAGATTAGGTTTTTGAACAGTACCTGTCTTTAATCCAAGTTTAAAGCATTCCTTTTTATTGAATTTAATCTGAGGAACGTATTGGACGAATCAGTTTATGAAAGTTAAAACAGGCTTTTACCAGAGAAGTGACGCGTCTTTCATACAGTACTGACCTTTTTATCTGCCCCTTTGACAACAGATGCTTCACACATGCACACACACACACAAACAGGGCTGCACTCTGGCAGACGGCATCAGAGGAAGACGGATTACACGCAGGCTAATGAGATGGAGTCAGAGCGATCCCACTTATCAAAGAGGCCAGGCAATGTTTTGTCAAAGTATTTCATGATTTCTTGCTTGGAATTCAGCCAGGTCCTGTCGATTTCTTGCAGAGTTGACATCTTTTCATGTCTGTCAAAAAGGAGAGGCATGTTTTATGTTTGGAGTTGCCATCTCTTATCTCTACTAATAAGTCGACTGTTCTTATGTGTCATAAATATGTCATGGAACATGTTTCTTTATGTGGCACTTCCAGGGTGGCAATAAGCAGATCCTTTTCTTGTTTCATTTCCTTTAACACATCTGAACACAATTACAACAGACAGTAAATGCCTTCGTGAAAAAAGATGTTTCCTTTTAACCTTAAGGGACCCTAAACCCTAACCCTGACCCTATTAGTAAAATAAAATAAGCATCTGAAAAGGTATTTAATACCTCTTCTTTTGCAAAGAGAAATAGTAATTCCATCTAAATGTATCGGTCAAATATCCCATATAAAACTCTGTATGATCTTAAAATGATATTGCTGCACGTTGAGGTTACTGGCTAGATCTAATTAAAGAAAAATTTTCAATTTGACTAACAAAAATTAATTCAAGAAGTCACTAAATGCCAACATTTCCCTTTTATATTCCAGACCATCAAAAGGGATGCCAAACAAAACAACAAAGAAGAACTAAAAGCCTTACTTCCCAACTTGATCAAAGATCAAACAGATCAAAACACAAAAACAAACATTTCAAAAGGAGACTTTCATCAGAGGAGTCATTAGGATGTGACTGAGCTGCATGTAACTTTGAGGGAGGACAGAGTAGAACAGATTTGAGATGCAGGACAGAGTGCTCCCTCTCTCCCCTCTATTACGACCCTGTCTGCCCAACGAGCTCATCATCTATCATTCTGCACTAATTGGCCTATCAGAGTAATGCAAAAGCTGCTTCCTCGACAGGCCATTGAATCAAACCTTTACACTGACACGAGCTCACAAGAAGACGCTTGCATGCACACACTCCGTAGCTGCATTTACCTTGCATTTATCTTATTGGGGTTAAGCTGTATTTATCCTTCCCACACCAGATAAAAATACACAGATTTGACTCTGTAATCGTGGAACACTTGCATGATGAAAATGCTGGTGACGCCGGTAACATTGTGTTATGCTTGCTGCCATGTTTTTTCCCAACATTAAAATACAAGACCATGCCTCAGTCTGGACAGATGGTGCAAATGAAAAGTGAAGAGGAAGGTGTTTAAATGCTACACTACAGGGACCTCTAAATGACAGCAATCCAGACACACTTACTCATATAAATGCATTATGGGCTTGTCTGAGTACTTCTAGTTCCAGTGCTTAAATGTATTAGACCAGACACTGGTCTTTCTCAGATTATATAATTGTGTTCAGGAAGAACTAAAGAATGTCAAACCACAAAAAACAAAAAAAACAAAACAACAAACAGCCGTGTAAACTCACGGCAGCTCCAAGGCAAGCAATGACTTTGAGAGAAAAAGTGTTGATCATTTTTAAACACACAAAAGTGGTTCCTGCTGCTCTTCCTCCATCTCTATTCCATTGGTGACAGGCAGGATGAAAGGCCACCGTGAGCTGCCTGACAAAAACATTGGCTGAGTCAAAGGTTTCCCGCAGTACACCATGTGTCGAGATCTCTAATTTGTCTGCTGCCGTCTCACCAAAAGAAACACATCCTCCCCAAAAGACACAAAGGAACCCAAATTTGCCTGTGCACACATGTGTGCACACACACAGCAACACACAAGCGCAAAGACCTATTCACACACTCAAAATACATTGCAATTCTGCAGTGCACGGTTTATCGGAACACAATGACAAACTGACATAATGGGAGCTAGGAGGAGCTATTTAAAGTGCATGTGCGTGTGTGTGAGTGTGAGTGTGTGCATGTTTTCTGTGTGTGTGATGGTCTTTGTGTCCTTATGAAAGATCCACTACATTACAAAAAATTAAATGGAGTTCACTGGAAAAGCACAGGAGAGAAATTTGACAACTAATTTATTTCCTCACAGCTACATGCTTTCCCCCTACACAGTTTTCCAAAACTTTTTTTTTTTTTTGCTGTAATAAAACAGTCTGAATACGTAGAATGTTGAACTGAGGGAGCATACACTTAGATGTGTCTCTTAGTTTTTCTTCCTTCAGGGGCTGTTAGTGTTTTTCGCTCAAGGCGTCATCAGTCAGCAAACTGCTGCCTGAGGTGTCAGGAAATAGATCGCTTCAATCACTTAAAATATTATCTGCCATACATCATTAGGAGTCTGAGGATGCACAGTACAGATATCAGTGTCTTATGCTACCTTATACAATACGTGGGTTGCTAATGCCAACAGCATGTTAACATCCTATTAAATGTACAGTATATGTATAGTTAACGTGAGGGTTTCAGTGTCAGCTTCAGTTGCATTAATTAGTAGACGGAGGTGTGTGAAGGTTGAAATGTAATTACACTACAAGTGTAATTTGTGTGTCCATATGGCTCTTACGGACTTTTTGTGTGAAACAGCTGCCCTGTGTGTGCATGTTTATACATCTACAGAATGACTTTATGCGTGCTTGTCTGTCTAACACATGGTGGAAATCTATAGGTATAGTAAATGCGTGTTGCATGTTCCTGCATCTGTGAGCACGTCTATGAAACAGCTGATGTGCTGTGAGACGCATTAACACTGTGTGTGTGTAATGAGTTATCACCTTGCTTTCAGATCGTTGACTTTGACTGGGGAGATCTATAATGACTTTAACACTCCCACTGGCTGTTAAAGCAAATGAGCAAGGGTTGCCCGTGTGGTGCAGGGCAACTGTTGTGTGCTTCCATGTGTGTGTGTTTGTGTGTGCGCGCTCAGTCTCTGCCTCCCTGTTCTCTCCGCAGTGGCCGTTACTGTGTGGACTGGATGTTGCCATGGCAACTCTATGGCAGCAGCCTTGATGGTGGGATGATCACACGTTATTAGTCGACTGAAGCCTAAAAAATGGACCACACCATGATTTGGATAAAGGAGTGAATGACAGAGGCCTTGAAGAAAAGGAGTTGGGGCAAAAAGTGAGAAAAATATGAAATATGTTGCGAATTCTTTCAGGTGACAAAACACATTCATGGTGAAAAATTACACTGAGATCATGCACAGGGAGAGGGAGAGTGAGGGAAAATGTAGTCTGACTCACCAAATAAAGACTGGGGGTATAAGTCTGCTACTGGGTGACTATTTCAGTCGACATTCATCTGTGTGTTACTATTATGCATGAGCACCATCACTGAATCCTTGGCTTAGCGCTGCCCAAGACGACTGTGATTGGTGTAAAGAAATACAAGAAAGCCAGGGCGTTTTTTCCCCCTATAGATGAATGATATTCAATGCAGCCAGATCTTTTTCTAGCACTGAAACAGTGCTGTGGAGATAGAGCTGCCTGTGTGTGACTTGAGAGAAAGTGACTCGCTGGAAATCACAGGAAAACTATAGATATATTCACACATAAGCTAAAAATCTCAGTGTTCACACAATGGAAACTCAGTAGAGACACTGACATAAAAAACAGAGCTCTTTCTGAGTTAAGCCTTTTTTTTTATTATTGATCATAAAATGTACATAAGTTGAAGGTCACAGGGGAGTCTGAGGCTTGGCATGTAGTCATAATGGTTTGAGTGGTTTAGGATCAGGATAATAGTGCTCATGAGTTCTCAAAGGTACAGACATGCAAACATGTGTGAGAAGATATAGAGACAAAAAACAAATTCACACTTGGTTCACACAAGCTAAATTTCGGGCATCTAAGTTGTCGAAAGGGGATAGTAGTTCAAACAGAATACTGCCTTTAATGGTCAAATAAGGGAAAGCATCCAGTGATTTTTAGCAGTTTGGCATATCAAAATTTTGTCAGACTTTCAATCTGTTTAAACCTCTCAAACTGAAAAATGCTTTATGTTTAAATATGTAAAATGTGGGAATATTTTCCCTTATGATATTAAGAGTGGGCTTTTAGGGGTTTATTTGACTACAGAAACCTCTGTTTGTAACAGTTTTAATGAGCAGCCCCTTATGTTGCGAATGATATCCCTACTGGAGCGAAAATGGACTGTTAAGAGAATTCCCACTGTGTTTTTGTACCACTGCTGGAGTACGGGGAGTGTCTTTCGAACTCTAAATGGATGGTTGGGCTGCACCAGACAAAAAATACAGGCTACAAAGTGAGCTTTGAAAGTCTGTTATCTCAGCACCTGGCAACCTGATCGTTGAGTCATTGGTATTGATCAACATGGCTATCAACCTCCTCCAGATATATTATGGCTATTTTGTGCTATGGAGCAGTAAAGATTGCACTTATTGCCCCTTTAAATGCACTGTAACTCCATATATTGTGTTGATTCTGCAGTCTTCCCCAGGCCCATCTATAAACCCTCTATAAATGTAGGTTAAGTCCCATGCTGCAGTTGTTGCTGAATCTGTAGCCAGTTAAAATGCAGAGCGATGGGAGATGGATGATCAATCATAATGTGAAACAGCTAAGTGAGCTGCAGATCTGGTAACTGTTCCTGCGAGCGGTGTTGAGACATAGTGTGCAGTCACTGCTATCTGAGGAATGGCAGAGTATGTCTGCGGTAACTGTAACAGTCTTGTTCTTTTATATGAATATTCTTCTCCTGTCACCTCTGCTGCGCGCCCATTTTTAAGTTGGAGACAGTGAAAAGTGGAAGTTGCAGCGAGGTGAGAGGTAGAGAGAGAACACGAAGAGAGAAGAGAAAGAGATGTGGGTGAGTCAAAGAATCTAGGAAGATGGAAAATTGAGTGAGAAAACATGAAAAAAAAACTGCAGTGTGTTCAATCCAGATGGATGGCTGATGACGAAAAAAAAAAAATTCCACGTGGGAACGGACAGTGCAGGTGAGAAAGCAGGGGAGACAGACTTGGGGAGAAGAGCTGTGGAGGAGTAAAGACGGAGGATGAGATGAATGAAATGAGCAAAGGGGGAGATGAAAGACAGAGGTGTTATGCTAAAATGAGTTTGTTGTTCTGAAACGACCGCTTGCTGTCAGCTCCTCAAATGACAAGAACACTGGGTTGACAGCTCAGTTACAAGTTAAACACAAAGCTGGCAACATCAGCAGTCTCTGGCTGCCTCCCTGGTGTTAGCCTCACTGGAAAACATGATGGAGAATGATGTTCATATTATAAAGTCCAAAAAAAGTATCTAAAAGTAGTTTCACTTTAGTTCTGAAGAATGTAGGGATGGAATAGTTCAAAATTTTGCTTACAAGAGTACAAGCATGTCGTCAAAAACATGCAATTTAATGTGAAAATATGTGTGCTAAAAGAAGTACAGTGAGACAGACAATCCAGCAGCAGGTATTTCAATTACTCTGGGTAAGTGGATTGACATAGTGATTAGAGAGGCTAACCTTCAACTAGAGATCTGAGCTCAAGCACCCATGTCAGCCAACAATCCACTGGAGTGTCCTTAGATGCTGAATCACCATAAACTGAAGGTCTGCTAAACCTGATTTCTGACCTGCCTGTTGAGACGAGGGGGAATCAATAAAGCATTAGATTATTATCATTACATCATGTTGTGTTTTACTATGTGACCTGCGTCAAGACACCAGCCAAAGCTGTCACGATTATACCACAAAGAGCCACACGATCAGCTTTGAACTGACCTGTGCTACAGTCACTTAGTTCATTTGTCCAAAGTTGTTTACCACTTTTGCAAGCAGGGCACTGCAGAGAGCGGGGAGCCTCAGCAGCACTGACCCAGTCACTGAAGAAGCACCTGCTCCTGATCATTTTCTCCCCATGTTTTAGTAAAACTGAGAGAAGCTGAGACTGAAGCACAGTGACCCACGGCCACACATCAATACTTCTACATCTGGAGTGTCTGTTTATTCAACCACAGACCGCTGGAGATGTCTCAGACAGAAGAGATAATATGCCAGTACTGTTGGTGCATATTTGAGTTCCCTTTTGAGAGTTTTTTTTTCGTTTTAGTAACAGATATAAAAAGAGTGAACCAAAGAAGTCTCTCCAGTGACCTCCCCAGTAGTGGACTGGTTGTTTGACTGCCCCATTTCAGAGGCAGAGAGAACTTGCTGGTCTCAGTGTGTGAAACCATGTTGGGTAGCAGGGAGATTGGCTAAATTTTTAATCCTGGTTATTTCTAGCTGATGGGCTATAGTTGACATATCATCAGCATAATAACAGATAGCGACAAATTTTCATTTTAAATCTTATTATGTACTTTGTATTAGGGATGGCTCGATACCACTCTTTCACATTTGATACCGATACTGAAGCCTTGAGGATCGGCCGATACCGATCCGACACCGATCTAATTCTTTTTGTCACTCTAAAAGTTGTTAAAAATACGTGGATGTAATTTGCTTGATACTGACATTTAAAAACACCACGTTCACTGTACAACAACTATTCTGGTCCCCTAAAGAAAGGAAGAAAATATGTGACAACAACTGAAGTCATGTGTAACTGCTGTGGCTTTATTAAAACTTAAAGCTCACATCGCTTTTAA
>JAUZTA010000027.1:15540110-15555270 GCA_034780835.1 Ctenochaetus striatus
AAATAAATGAATAAAGGACACGTCGAAGGAACAATAATAAGGATGCATGGATTGCTGGATTTAAGACTGAAATAAAGGCAAGTCTGCACCAAATATCTCAGAACGGAAGGAGAGAAAAATAAATAACTTTAATGGTTATCATTCACACTCAGATGCACTCCCATTGCCTCTGCTACCCTCTTTTATGTAGCTGACAAATGGAACATAGGGAGACACCATTAGCCGGGGTCAGCAGTAAATGACTCCTTCTTACACTGTCACATTACTCACATTAACACACACCCAACAGTGCAATAATGAACTGTATCAAGCTCGCTCTGATAGTCTTTTTTCATCTCGAACAAAAGCTTTCCAAATTTTTCCAAAACACCATCCTCTTAGAGCGGAGGAACATGAGTCTCCTTCGTAATACATAAACAAACCACTCAAACCCTCAAAATGTCTCAGTCCTTCACAGCTGTCCAAAATGCTCACTCATTTGCCAAGCAAATCAGAGCTGATGAGCCATATTTCTACTGTGGTTACTTTCATTTAAGCCAGGTCAAGAAAACACAAGCCACAATCTGTCAGGTTAATGTCATTTCTGCAGAAAGAAGGCAGCCTGTGGTGTCTGCTCTCCACAGCAATCTAACCCATGGTCTCCGAGGTGTTATGTGTCTGAGATTGCGGCAATGATTTGTCGCTCTTGTGCACGTCATTCCAGGCCCTCAAGCATGCCATACAGCATGCACTGCTGTGGTCCCTATGGAAGTACAGCATACCCTGGCTCTGTTTCAGAAGCACTCAACTATCCGACCTTAGGCCACGCTAGCCTGCAGCCAGTTAATAAAACAACAACAATTGTGCATAGTTTTTTGGCAAATTTCACCTAACAAGTGGTGTTACCATGATCAAATTTCTGTTCAAAATGTGGAACTCTTTGTTCACCCCATGTGTGACTAAGTTGAAACGCAGAAATATTATAAAAACAACCTTGGAATGTGATATTGTACTAATGATCAAATTATTCATTTCCTTTGAGCTGTTACTCTTACTGACAGTCATCATTTACTTCCACTGAATCTGTTGCACTCACAACCTCCTACACTTCAGATTCTGCAGTCCTGACCATTATCACAAACAAAGAGACACCTCATCTATCTCACAATCGAAATGTAAGAAGGAATCGTGTTCAGTGTGCACAATAAAACGTCTGGCCTGCAGCTTATCTTCTTAGACTGCCGCTCCCTCAAGATGTCCATCTGCTATGGATTAAATCTCCTATTTTAAATTTTCACATCAATGCCTGCAGATTCCACAGACAAAAATAATATATGCCTGTAAGAGAGAGAGCTTATTTTTTTTTTCCACAATCTTGCCCCTTCGGCACTTCAAAACAACTTGTCAGTAGCTGTCAGTTTAAATTAGCGGACTAGCCCTTTACGCTACTGTTTTCTGACTCTGGTAAATCTGCAGGCTGTCTCCATCAATCACACAGCAGCAGCGCCCACACACACGCAGGCACGCACCCAGTCGCACATTATTTGTTCGACAGTGCTGGCAAATGCACCCAGCACCACACACACAGACACACACTCACAGAAGAACACAGACAGTGGTGCTATGCTTGTACTCTGGCAGTGGCTTCGTCATAACAAACAAAGAGGGTGAAAACGATGAAGATGCAGCAGTTTGTCTATTTCTACAGACACTGCCCTTCTCTCTTTCTCTCAAAAGTGTCAAAGCTAATAAATTCTTTTTCATCTCTCATATTACCTCCAGGGACCTGCAGTTAGTAAACACTCCTCCAGTATGCAGAATGCATACACACACATACACACGCAGCAAGTAAGCACTCTTCAAAAGTTACTGATTCCCTCTCCAATTATGCCCCAAATCATGGACTTTTATCAATCACTGGTTTATTTGTGCATCATACTGCATATTTATGTTCTCGTTACAGTATTCTGTTCTCTTTTTATCTTTTTATTATCATCTCTGAACATTTTATAGAGATAAAGATCTCTTTTGCAGCAGAGATTGAAGACAGAATTATGGAGACAGAAAAATATCAGCAATCAAAAACATCATTAAAAATATCGGCAAGTAAAACCTTTAAAGTTCCTCGGAGGAACAAGCGTCTCTAACTTCAAATTGTGTTGGAATTAATTTTAGCAGTAAATTGCCTCTAATCCACAATGGGAAATATAATAGTCAGTTCATTTGGTTTTTGTCAGTTTGCAAAGGATTTTCAGGATTAGAATGTGAATGAAGTTTCTAGTGTAGAAAGCTATGATTTTTACATGACTGCTGTGGGTAAAATATGACATTGAACCAATTTTCTTTGTGTTTATGACGCTGTACTATATCAGCTAGATTACCACTGAAGGCATGGATATGATTAAAGGCATCAACAGTTTGAGTTGCGATGTGTCTTTTTTTTGTGAAGGTTAAAACATGCATAGGAGAGGCTTGATGCACCACAGAGTCTGTGGTATATATATGGCATTATCAGCGTAAAAAGAGCTGGAAAACCACTAGTATAAATCTAGGGAGTTAATACACAGGTCCCAAACACTGATCTTTGTGGGACACCTTTCTTAGTATGGTTAGGAAATACTAAAGTCTGCCAGAAAGCTCTGAAAGCAGTAGTAATAAGAATCTAAATGGGAAAGATGTGATAGACAGAAGCCTTACACAAATCTTGATATAGAAGATGTTCTTCTACAACAAAGACAGGAAAGCCAGAGGCTGTAGTCAATATCTTTTTTTCTGCCATGTCATGCCAAAACATAAAATACCAACACTAAAAAGACTAAATAAATGCCTGACAGAATAAAGTGTGAGGCAACAGTAACTTTACACTGAAGCTGTGATGTCTGACAGCTGAACAGACACATGTGTCTGTGCTGGCATCTGAAAAGGTTTAGGCAGGATTAGCAGATGTTAGCTGCTTATATAACTCCTCCCATTAGCTCTGGTGGTTTGTTGTTAGTGCTTTAGAAATCCAGTTTTGATGTCTGTACAGCCATTCACTGATGAGAACAAATTCATGCCCATCTCATCTCTGTAGATACTGCAGCCCGTGTCATTTGGTAGCCTTAATAACATTCAGGCTTGTACACTAGTTCCACAACATTTCCCCTCAGCATTTTAGAAAGGTGCCTTCACAGCATTCTGTGCTTGTTGTTGCGGACAAAGAATATGATTGACTGCTTAATAATTTAACAACCACGCCTTTTTCTCTTCTATCAAAGTAAAAACAAAAAATCCTCCCTTGCAAAGGTTTGGATAAGCAAGACTAGGGAAGTGTTAATATTCCACAACAGCTGTGATGATCAGGCAGACACTAGTGTAAGTGTAGAAATATTTCACAGTTTATTCACTCATATTAGAGTTGATTATTTTCTGCTCCGATGCAGTGGTGATCCATCTGATTTTTGTGAGGAATAACACCATCTATAACCAAGTAAACTATTGCTTTATTTTAAATAAGCGGAGATGCACCCATCAACACAAATCCAATTAAATTATCAACAAGTCTCCAGAATTGTTATCACCGGGCTAACAAACCTAATTTAAGCAAAGTGAAATATTTCTCTCTGTGGTGTCATGGCACAGACTGCTAATAACACTCCAGTAAAACTTTTCCTTTGTGCTTCATTATTTTGTCTAATATAGGGTGTCAGATTGAAAAATCTAAAAAAATCACTCTAAAGAAATATAATACAATTATACCTCTGTGATTATTTCTTTCTCCTGATAATTCTTGTCTGTTTTTGTTTGAGCCATTGGGACTAGTATGAGTAAACTGTTTGAAACCGTCTTCCCAGGAGTGTGACATTGCCCCCCGAAATAATAGAAGGGAATTGAAAACATGGCCTGTCAATTAATTTCTTGTTTATTTTAATAACAGCCATGATAGGCAATATTCTGAAGCGCAACGCTTCACCGGATATGGAGCTATAAACAGACAGGCCCAGTCAATCACACACTCTGTAAAGCTCACATATTCCGGCCCATGCACACAAATTGTGTTTCTGTCTCTTAACACACACACACACACATAGGCATTCACATATAAAACAACTCTGACAGACTATTTTACATGATATAAATTATGACAGCTTAATGAAGGCATTAGGCATTTTTGTTTTTCCCTCCTCTTGAAATGATTTCAAGCTTGCTCACTAATAAAGCCAACAGGGTTCTCTGTTGGGATTTAAGCAATCTTTATGTGGCGTTCACAAAAACACGTCATCTCATATGACTGAACCTGCACATCTGGCGATGTGCTTTATATCACAGCATTGCATTAAAAATGAATGCAAACAGACAAATGAGGGCACTCAGCATTGTAAAGCAGGACGCAGACAGCAGCTCAGCAGCTGACAGGAGATAAGTGAATGACCTCAGTTACCAAGCTTCCTAAAAGTCATAAGGGACCAGATAAATGCGGAATAAGTGAAAAAAAATCAGTTGCTCTCCTGATCCATGGGATACTTTGAACAAACAAAACCCCCACTGTGTGTTCCAGCAATGAGATAAACAGCTGGGATCAGTTTGGATACAACCACACAGTCGACTGTTAACTTATTTGTGAGGCAGCGTTGTCACACTTGCTCAACCTCAACGTGAATCAGTTGCTGGTGCTGTGGTTTAGCCACCGAGCTGCACACAAGTTGTGAAAGTGCCATTTTCCTATTTCCACAGGAAGATGGATGTACAATTTAATCTGCTATTTACTGTCTGACCTACAGTGAAGACTTTTCAGTCAGGACGAGGGGCAAACTTTATGGCAGTGGACATTTTTTATTTGGATGAAATAAATTTGGAGCAGTAAAAACTTTCATGACATCTCCTTAAGTTGTGCATTTTTTGGTCTCAAAAGTAGGGGATATTTCTCAATCTAAAACTGAAGACAGTATGATTGAGATGAATAGTATGGAGCCAAAGTGACATCTCCATCAATGTGCATCTAAAACATGTCTTTTACATGACAAATAAAACGCATTCAAGGATGCCACCGACTGCTGTTGACTGTCAGGACTCTTACCTCTGGGAGAAAATGTCCCTGTAGGGGCTGCCATGCTGCATTGCGATACCATAACCACGGTCTGGTGCATTGCTGCTGACAGTGTAGAACGAACAGTCCTCATCATTATTGGCAACATACTCCAGCACCGCTGCATCCCACACAAAGCCAAAGCGACCATATTTCACCTGAAAAATAAAACAAAAAACAACACTTACACACAATTATATTCACGATTGTGCATTTTCACCACAGGTCAACAATGTGTTGAGTTCCTGAGATGATTCTCGAAGAGATCCTTGACAGGCTTCCAGCTTGGCCTCCAGAAAATTGACCTTATTAAAATTCAGTCTCTTAATTTTGTAAACAAGCGTAAGTGGAGGCATATTTTACCACATATTGACCTTTATCTGTGTGTTGGCACTGTATTCCACTGCCTGATGTATACTGACACATTGTTGAATCAGTATTCTACTGACTGCATGCATCTCTTCCTTGGGCATTTTATTCCTCTGGTGAACCGTCTTCTTACAGACCTGCTTCTGCAATCTCCCTGTGTCTATATTTAAATGATCTCAGCAAGTAGCATAAATTATGCCCAAACCACAGTGGTTTGGGCCAATTATTGTCTTATCAGGAACTACTTGAAGCTACAGGCTATTGTGGTTTAGCTGTCATGACCAGCCAGGGAAGCCACTGTTTATTTGAAAGAAGCTATGGCAGCTCCTAAAGAGGTTAGCATAGAGGCTGCTAAAGCAGTTGTATCAGAATAGGAGAGTATTTCTTCATTAAAAGAAGAGCACCGAAGAGCACTGAGGGCTTTTCTCAGTGGAAAAGATGTTTTCACTCTTCTCCAGACTGGCTTCAGCCAGAGTTTGTTTACCAACTGACTCTGCTGGGAGCCCTCTCCTATGACATCATTTGGTTTTGTTGATCTAATGTGATCAACTGTGACAGACAGATGGTTGGTCCAATCATATGCCAAGTATTTTTTGAAAGTGCCTGCCCTTTTCCAAACAGCTTCCAAGGACGACTTCCCAGATGGTTCTGTGTGACAAACCATCTGGCATGTCAGGTCACCAACTACTGGAGGATGGTAAACCTTACAGTGCAGCAACTACGGTTTAACATTCCCTGTGTACATACAAAAGTGTTAATGGCTTGTTGGCTCACCTTTACTGCAACCTGTGTGGGTATGTGTTGGATAGTTGTATATTTTTATGCACACGTCCTTATTTAGTTCATGTAAGTGTGGGAGAAATGTAGGTGTGTGTAAAAGGTGTGCTTCAGCTTGGCTTTGAAAAGTACAAGAGGGTCAAAGTGACTCAAGGTGAGAATTGCAGATTGTTTAGTGGATGTTAAGGTGCTTGTTATTGGCGTGGCTTCTCATTAACATTCAATAAATCTTTATTTTCACAGGAAAGTGAAAAGTGGAGAATAAACAACCTGCTGTGATATTCACATCCTGACACCTTTTCCAACAGTTCACTCTAATAGGCACGTACACTAACAAAAACACACACATATACCAACAAACACCAACACAGAGTCACACTGACACACACGCACACACCCACCCACACACACACACACTAACAAACACATACACACATTTCCTCGAACACATTATTTTAGACTTGGTGTGTCATTAACTTTAATGGTGCTTTATGAAATTTTCAAAATCCTCTGCCTTCAAAGTGTGTGTGTGCACGTGTGTGTATGTGTAACCTAAGTTAGGCCTGTGTGTGATGACTAATGTCTGAGAACTGACAAGACCCTTTGATTGGATAATTTCACAGTCTGTAGTCCTCTGAAGTGTGTATGGTGTGTGTTAATGTGTGTGTGTGTGAGTGCGGCAGGTGTGTGTGTATATGTGTGCAGTAATTCACTGCAGGGCATCAGAATGGTTCATTCTGCTCTTTACAACCTTAAAAAGAGTGGAAAGAGCATGTTATTACTTTGAAGAATAATTTTATGGCTTTTCATTATTGCTTTTGAATTGGAAAGATTATGGGCTTTGTGGGGAGGAAATTAGTGAAAAATCTGTTTTAACAGCTTACAATTGAACATTAAAGACACTTTGTTACTCTCTTTACATCTTGGTGAGCAGGGCTGAAAAAATTATTATGCACAGATCGTTCGCAGTATGTAGGAGTGACCTCTGTCGTCAGCCAGACTGAACCCCAAAAAAATGCTGTGCTAATCTCTTCCGCGTAGTTCTTTACAATTAACATAAAAGTCTCAAAAATATACCAAAGATCCATTCTACCTATATAAACTTTTGAAAAAAATGCATGTTTTCATGTTTTAGTCTGTCAGTTGCCTAACAACACAGATGCTTAAACGTGTACAACCCTTAGCAAAGTTTACATTGTGACCATGTTTAATGTCCCATCACCTTTTCTGTATTAATGTTAAATTTGGGCCTGATTTGTTCAGTTTGTCTTCATAGAAAAGGGTTTATATGGCTTTTAGAGGACCATATGTGTTGTCGCCTCTCAGAGGCAAGGACAGATTGGAATTAATGTGTTTACTTTGGCTAATGAGCCAGTTTAGAAGAGGCAGAATTGAAAAAGAAAATAACTGGGACTTAGAAATATACTGTTCTCATCAATAGATAATCTGAAAAAAGCTAGATCACATGGGAAAATGCAAAAAGTGCATAAAGTGCAGACTGTATGAAGTAAACATGTGACGGAGAGAATACTGCAATACAATAAAACATCCCCGGCCTGAGACACTTGGGGTAAAAGAGAATATTAGAGAGAGAATACAGTATCAGGCTATTTTTAAAAAAATCAGTTTTCATTTTTCCTTTGATAACAGAAAGTTTTGGTTCAGTTTCACTGTGCTCATTTTTGGTATGAACAGCACAGGAAGTAATACTCTTAAGTAGTATCACCATATTTAAAACTGGCAATACATGAGGTGCTGTATGATTGTTGTGATTAATTTTAGACCATGTTGTATGAGAAAGGCTACCAGCTGAAGATTTGGGACCTCACACTTGGTCACTCAATTGTGTTCAAGTGTACCAGTCTGCACATAACAATGACACTTCTTCAAGTGCAGTGTTTGTCTTCTTATAGCTTTAAATCCAATTACACTGAAAAATCAATAAAATGACAAGTCTAGCGATGCCATCATAGAATAGAAACACATAAAAAGGAATAATCCCTGCAATGAAAATGATTCTAGGGCCCGTGAAGGGGAAATGCACTTGCATGCAGCTGTGCTTCATAAACAAAGACAATGTATCAGTGAATAGGGAGCACCTGATTAGATGTACCAGAGCAAGTACTCTACATGCAAAGCATCAATTTAATATTGGTTCAAGTCTGATTAATTACCAAGAACAAACTCATAATTACAATTAAAGTGATGTGCTGTATGTTAGCTTGCCTCTGTTGCTGTGCTACCTCTGATAGTGATTGTAAATATTTCAGCAGCCCCCTATTTAGTTTCTAACTAACTTTTTTACAGCTGAAAACTTTGGAACTGAAGAACACTGTTATTGGGCAGAGCACGCAGAAAGCCTCAGAGCATGTTAAATGTACTTGTACTTTGTTTTGCCTTTCTCTTTTTGCATGGCACTTCTTTTTCAACTTATCAACAATACCACTGCTCTTCAAGCGTCTGACACTCACAGCTCATATCCCTGAGGTCTGCAGTCTGCCCACATCCAAATGATGAAAAGGAAAGAGAACAGTGTAGAAGAGGGTACAAACTTACAATCCACCTTCTACCTGTCGCTGTAGGAAAAAGTAAGGTCACTGTCGAACAAGATGGATGAGCTCTCCAGTTGGGCGAGGACTCAGAGGGATTATCTAGCGAAGGCAGCTTTTTATGCTTCACATTTGCATGCATAGGCTAACCTGGCAATGGGCCATTCTCCAATTAAGGTGTTATCCAGGTTAAAGCGTTAACATGCGCCTTTGACACTCTGTGATAGTCTCTAATGTTTCCACTTAAAACACCCTCGGCCTCATAGTGTGCCAATGAACAAAAAGAAAACAAATATGCAAAGAAGCTGGCTACCTCCTGCTTTTTTGACTAAGGCCTCTTAATATACAAGACGGGAAGTCATAATTTCAATATAAATTACAAATGCTGTATTCTTGCATGTTTTTGTTGACACTGAAATACATATTCTAACTTTGTTTTGCTCTGGCGTCATGGAGGCAAGGTCTCATTTTGCAGAGCAGTTAACAAACAAACAGGGACAAGATAATAGTTCAATAAATATTTATGAAATGTGCCGATGAAATACAATATTTTGAAGGAAAATATACAAATACATTTTTTGTTTAGACTTTAAATCAAATCCTTAAGCTTTTAAGATCGGAGTTGCTTTTTAATATCCTGCCATATTTGTTCAGTTTTTGTTGTCCTCATTGTTTGCTGTATGTCTATTTCTGTGTGAGTATTGTGGTATCTTCTGTAGTGATGCTGTAGAAGTGTTGGTGAAGAAATCTCCACGGACACTGACTTGATTGCATATAATGATGTTTATTACAATAAAGTGCAGTATCAATCAGGTGTTCCGGACAACCTGAGGGAGCGTTCAAGGCCAATATGAATTTCCGAAGTACAGTATCAAACCATTCCACTTTTTATAGCCCTGGTGGAGACATCTCTAAGCATTCTGGAATGCAATTCTACATGTATGGTATCCTTCAACTGCCATACGTTACATATGACCGTTGTCCTATTCCATAAACATTATCATAACCGGATGAAGCTGCGACTGCAGCTAGGTTTCTACTTCAAGGCCATACGTTAAAAGACAAAGAGAATATTTCACACCATATCAGGGAGTAGGGAGAGGTGAGGTACCAAAAGAGGGGAAGTGTTGAACACAGAGAGAAGAAGATATCAGATAATACACTATGCAATATTGAACCATATAGGGCCATTTCACAATATACCACAGTACACAAAGAGCAATGAAAAAACAGAGTCAGATTCATTGAATGTATACACATACTAGGCCAATGAAGTGGAGCTGATTCTGAGTCAGTTAGTAGTAAAAAACAAAAGTTAAAGGAGCAAGATGAGTACAAGTTGCAGTGACTTTTTAGGTATTGAAGTATATTATGCCTGCAATACTGTACATGGCATTAAAACAAAGGTGAAATGTTTATGTATCAGTATGCATCAATACAGAACCTGGTTACTTCTGAAAATAGTGCCTGAGATTAGGCTGCAGTTGTAATCACCAGACTCTACAATTACTCCAGGGAGTTTTCTGCTGCTAACGCACAAAGAGGAGGCAAACACAGCTGTAAGAGAGGAGGAGGGGAGTTATTTTTTGTCATTTTTCAATTGTAATAACCAATGGGATGCAGATATTAAATCTCTGATTCTGGGCTTGAAAGCCCTATTGGAGATTGGTGGTTGAAGAACCGCTGCTGCCTGTACAAACTGATTGGCTGGTCTGATCACCACACATCAACATCGAGTTTAAAACCTCGTCCACAATCTTTCCCCTGATTTTACTTTGGTTTGATCTCTGTGCAATGCTTGCCTGTTTGTTTTATGTATGTGCCAATGTTCCGATAAATGATGTGTTATAAGTAACAGTAAAAATGCTTATAGTTATCAAGTTTAAAGTCTTCAATCACTTAAATTAATCAAAAAGCTCAGAACAAAGATCTACAATTCTACAATTCTACAATTCTACAATTTCATTTAGCAGACGCTTTTGTCCAAAGCGACGTACAACACAAGATCTAATTTAAAAAAAAAAACTTTATTATCTCTCAATAACCCGTCTGCTTCCAACTGGTTACATAAGGCCTGTGCTGCCTGCACCATAAATTCATGATGGCAAAAAAAGTTAATTTTTTTCCTCAATAAGAAAGAGTCTCCTCGAAGCTTCTGACAAACTGCCAAAAAAAACAGGCAAACAAGATGCAGCAGTGAAACTTGGTACTCCTCAGGCTACCTCGTTTAGTCTACTCAAACAGCGGGAAAACAGTCATGGCTGTTAGTGATGGAGACAGAAAACAAACACCTATGGTTGAAGTCACCCTCGTCAAGTGGATTGATAATTTAGGTCACATAATGCCCCCTTTAGCAGGCCCTTGGTGAGAGAGAAAATCTGTGCTGTAAAAAGTTCCTTTCTTTGCTAAAGAAACTGTATACAGAAAACAATAATGTTAGTTCTGGTTGTGGGTTTCTTAGGGTCAACCCACAAAAAAAATGGAAAACTTTTGTCTCAGCAGAGATGAATTATCTTCAAACAAATGTCTTTTCTTCCCCGCTCAATAGCTGGCTATTGCATCTGGTGTGTTGATCAAATCTAAAAAGGGAAGCTCTATCTCAGAGGAGGGGATATCCAACAATAGAAGAGAACAGCCTGTCTCTCACTGTAATGCTCTGTGTTCAATGCTCAAACAAAAGCCTCCATCAACAAACCCAAAAAGACTCTTAATGAATACAGCCCACCAATGGGCTATGTTAATAAGGTATTTTAGTGCTAAAAACAACATAACAAGTAGCATTTAAGAGTTTCATAAGACCACCTATCATCTTATAAATGCAGGACAAGAGATAAAATATTGCACAACTTTTCACACTTTCCCACCACCAATAGATAGCATGCATCAAAGCATTGCTTTAAAAAAAATTTAAAATTAATAAGAAGTCCTTTTCTTAAGTGAACTCTTATAAAATGCTTTCAGTTCGAGGTCTTCACCTGCTTGAGTCTGTGTCTGTGCTTTGAGATTAGGCTATCGAGCACATGCAGTATGTGCCTGTATATGTAAATACAAAACCTGGATACTAACTGCTGCATCTCAAATATGTCCCTCACATCACAAACTCACACACTGTATACACACACACGCGCACACACACACACACGCGCGCACACACACACACACACACACACACACACACACACACTTCTTCTTACTTTCTGTGTGCTGGGTTGTGACTCTTGTTTTGCCAAGGTAATTATCAAAAGCTATTTTCCTCAGACACACAGACAGGCACTTTGGCAACAATCACAGTCTCATGCACACAATGTCATGCAAACACTGACTGAAGTGCATTAGCTCACCCGCTTCCAGACCTTGCAACCATGAAACATCCACCAGTGAATCCTAATCACTGCATTGGGCCTTGTTTTTCTCTCTTGTGAATGTGAATGGGCAACCTAGCAGGATCTATAATCATTAAATTAAAGCCACCTCAGGGTCCCTCTTCTTTCTCCTTCCTCTTTTTTTCTATCACTCACATTACTGTTTATTTCCCAAAATGAACCTTATTCTGATTGTCCCTCATTGTTTATGTTCTACGTGTTGTGTTTATCAGTTCTAAAGGGGTTTTGTGTGATAGCTGAGCCCATTTAATGAAGTCATAACACTGCTGAACCATGAGCCTGCATGAGCTATTTTTGCTGCAGCTCGGATTTGTGTTTTATTCCAGGCAAAAGGGGCAGAATAAACAGGAAACTGGGAATAGTTAAAAAGAAACAAATTATTCATCATTTTCCTCAATTATTAGGTCTAAATAATCTAGTAAAACATGGACTGGGATGTGACTAGAATGTTAACAAGTAGCACGTACAAGAATATTTGAGCTAACTACAGTTCTACACAGTCAACATGGAAATTCATCAAAATAAAAAAAATAAGAAAAACAGGGTTCCAATTAAATGATACACTTAGGATTCAAAATTAACATTTCCCAACGTCAAAACTGATCTCAGCGTACCACTGCAACTACAGCAGGAAGACGAGCAGGAAATAATATAACATTATGCACAAACATCAGTTTTGACATTAGAAAATGTTGGGAAATCAAGTTAATAATCCAAATATGAAATTATTAGGCAGTTTTACACTTCACAGCATTGAAAAACAAGTTTTTGTCAGCCTTCAGTTGTGACATTTGAAAATCTGAAATGGGTTTTGGCCAAGGGAATAAGCTGCTCACCAAATAGTTCAGAGTTCCATTAACCCTGCACCCTATACTATAAATATTAATGTCAAAAGCTTTAAATCAGCAATGAATTTTTCAGAATTGACACTATAAATAACTCTAACCCTCAACAAAGTCCACAATCTCCCCTTAACCTTAACCAAGTGGTGCCAGACTTCCATTTAAAGTGTTTTTCTTTAACTTAAGTGGTTACAAAAAGTTGCCAAAACACAACTGAAAAACCATACGAATAAAAAAATGGCATTTCCTCAAATACATCTTTGCCAATCAGGGTGTAAACGTAATTCAATGTAGTTATGGTTGAACCAAGTGTTTAGAACAGTAATCCTTAAAAATACTTTCAAAATATCAAGTGATTTTAAAAAAAGAATTAAAAAATGAACTTATTTTTAGTAGCGTTTTAAAAAAGGCTATGCTATTTTCAGGGAGTTTAACTTTCATCAGCCATAACTTTGGATCATCAGGGTTGTTTGCAACCAGTCAGATTAAAAGAAAAAAACGCCCTTCTAAATCAGCGAGGTGGATAAATAAATAAATAAAAAGTGATTCTGAGGACAGCTTAACTGAAAGAAAGCCACCTGCACAATCCAATACTAGTCAAAGTGAACTCACACACATTCGGACTTTTAAAACTTTCTACATGATGCTTTCCAATTATATGACCGCACCGGCCCAATGAGTAGGCAGGTTTCAAGAGGTCCGTCTATCTCATCCATAGTTCAAACACTTTGGCTTCAGAGTCTAGCCATGCTGAAACTTCAAAACGGCTAAACTACTCCAGGGTCCACTCTCTTCTCCGTATAACTCTGTCTTCTCCTCTCTCCTACCGTCTCTGAGAAATACTCCTTCAAGGGCACCAAACATGCAAAAGGAATAGTATATTTCTTATTTTGCTCTAAAATTAAACTAAAAACTATATTTAAAATTTTTTCTTTTCCCTCATCCATAAATTATATCTTGGATTAGTGGCACATAACAGATTGGCCCCTGGTGTGAAGTCAGTTTCTTAAATGCTCTGTATTTAGCCCATAAGTAATGGTGGTGAAATGTTTTACACATGGGAGGAAAAGTGCTTTGTTCTTTCCAGTGGGAATGTACTGATGCAGTGGCTGCAAAACACTAAAAACTTCAGACAAAGATGCATGGCCGTATTAGAGAAGGGTGTTTTTGCCAGTTTTTATTTGTGCATTATTTTTTCTTGAACATTAAATTATAACCTGACACTAACCCCTGATCCCACCCCCACACGTTTGTGGTGGCTGTGCATCTTTATCCTCACAGCAGACAACGCAGTCCACATGTATTACTTTTATTAACCTCCTGGTGAAATAATGAGTTATAAACAGGGAGAATTCTGCTTTGAACAGGACTCGAGATTTAAATAAGTGAAGATTTTTATGCGCATGGCATAAAAGTGACACAAAAATTAACTGATTCTAGTTGTGGTGCTTGAGAAAACACATCTGAACATTGTGCCCTCGCATAATAACAGGTGGGTTAGTCTGTACGGTAGAAAGTACAAAGGAGTCCTTGGCAGTTTGTAATTACCCTCTAAAACAACTAACGTGAGTCTTTTGCGATCTGCTCCCTCTGTGGTTAAAGTTTGGTTTGAGCATTTATTCTCGAACTGTGGGATGCACCTCCCTGTGGGGGGGTGATAGCTTATGTTTTTATTCATTTATTTTTTCCGATTAGGAAGATAACACACAGAACTGACGTTTTGATGCTGGATGACTCAGACTAATTTTTTAGGGTGACACGGCAAACAAAATGTGCTTCCATGGCGATTTCATATTCAGAGAGAAAGAGGGAGTCTAGGTTTGCTAAAAGGAGAAATATATTATAGAGGCAAAGAGAAAAACAGGCAACACTTCAGATACAAACAAGAAAAGTTGGTAACATTGATCAAACACCAAGAACCAAGTCAGGAAATTGACTTGCGCATCTTTTTTGATAAAAAAATATGTTTGTTATATTTTTCTTTGTTCAGATAGAACTTTACTGTTATAGTTCTAAAAAAGTGATTGAACATTTTATTTTATTTTTATTTATTTTTGAAAAAGAACAGTATGATGGAATATTCCAGTTTAGTTTTTTTTGTTATATTTCTAGCAAAGAGATTTCAATTACTATTTTATTTATTTATAAAAAAGCAGAGTCTGATGACAAAATGTCACAAAAAACTAATTTACACAG
>JAUZTA010000027.1:15561627-15581505 GCA_034780835.1 Ctenochaetus striatus
CACTAAACTCAGAGACCGTAGCTCTAAAAAGCTACACTTGATGATTTCACAGAATATGATGTTTTAAAAGAAGGTTTAGCACTTTTATTTAGGTAAAACAAGAATTTCACCTGTGGCAGACAATTTTTAACTGTTTCTGATTAGTTTTTACTTAAGCAAAGGATCTGAATACTTTTCCAACCTTGCAAGAAGCACAGTGCATCACTTTCACACCACTGTTAAAACTCTGCAGCAATGCAGTCAATGCAGGATCCTGATCTGTCTTCTGCCAGTTTAACATGTAAGCTGCCAAAGCAGTTTGGAAAATATTAATCCTGATTAAATGGAGACTGCAATGTTTTAGCCACCACTGAGAAGCTGCCAGTCCTCCTAAATTATGTTCATTAGTGATGCTTCTTTGGTGCTGTTTGGCACTGGATGGTCTCAGTACAGACCCTCCACAACACCATCATGAAATAATTGCTGAGGAAAACACTGGCACATGCTGCAGACAGATCCTATGTGTGCAGCGAAAAGTTGCTTGTTTAAACTGGATTTCTATTGAAGCTTCAAGTCATCATATCACTTGTATATTAAAAAGCCTGGCATATATTGATGTGGAAGCAACAGTCTGATTTGGAGGAGTTTTAATTGGGACCCTGGGAAAGAAATAGTTATAAAGGGAAGAGAAGAAACTGATGACTGATACACTCAGATGCTTTTCCAGCAACAGATTTAGGTGCTCGAGTGCTCTCACACCATCAGTCACTGTAGCTCCGTCTTCTCCCGAGGGTAATTAAATGGAGTGACTTTTTTCCCCCCTCAACTGTTGCTATTTATCCCACAATAATTTGAATTTCAGCAAAAATTTCACCCGTAAGACCTGAAAATAAGGTTCAAGTGAATGAATGTCAATAAGCCTGACACAGACAATCTGACATCAGAGAGGACAACCTCGTTATCTGCGAGCAGGCTGACAGACAAACTCTGCCAATATTTCACAGTTCTCTTAATGTGAGTGGCTCCATAGTCGCACTTATGAAATTAATGAACAGCTGGTGTTTGCTAAAATGATTCTTCCAGATCATACGGTCTCATTGGTGCTATGAATCTGTTGAATTTTTAAAGCATCTGCTATTGTAATGCTGCTTGACCATGCTTTTCTCACCGTAGCTCCCCACTCCCAACCCAGCGGTGATGTTTACACTGACCGCTGAAAGGTTCCCGGTCACTCTAGCGCATGCAAAGATGTGCTAACGGTGAGACGGAATGGAAATATTTTCTGTCATTACTCATTCAGTCTAAACAAACACCTGTCAGAGGGAAAGGAAAGATCAGGCACTGGATTACCCGCAAATCATTTAGCTCTGCGTACAGTTCACAGAGAGCTGCTTTGGAGTTCAAGTCAGAGCTGAGCTGAATTTTAACATCCTCACTGCGTGTGATTTCTGCACACACAGGTTGTAGGGTGCACTTAAAGAAGCATGCGATGCAGTTGGAATGGTTCAGCTGCCAAACTGGGAATGAGTTTGCCATTGAAGGTCTTAGTCATTACAGATACATTTCTGCGCACATCACTCCATGAAGGGAGTGAGTGCAGTGTGGAAATCATTCTCCCCAACCTTAGATGTGACCTAGACACCACAGAGTACTCCAGTATTCCGGATGAGTTGCTTTTCAAATAAAATAAAGCTACTTGATATTTGTGTCTCCATGAAATAACAACTTTTCAATGAAGAGTTGGAGAGTGAATATTGATCTTAACACATTCAGTGGAGCCACACCATCAGAGTTTAGCATTCAGTGGTCTCCATGTGGTGTGATGTAGTTAAGATGAAACAACATGAAAGCTTTGTACTCTGGGCTGTATTCCTGTAAACTTCAGTCTAGTGGACCTGAAAAGGTTTTGCAGATGTGCTGCAGACTGAGCAGGTCTCAAGCTGGGTCGTTTCACTTCACTAACTATTTAAGCTCTAGATAGATTACTTTCCTTAGGGCACATTAGCTGAAAATTATTCATTTCTTGGTGAGTTTTAATTAATATTCACCAATTTGATTAAACCCTTAAGGATCTCTCACATATTTTCAATAAGCTAACTTCATTTTTTTTTAAATCATTTTACTGCCAGTATGTTTTATACAACAAAACCCTGATTTAGGATTCTAGATTATTTCATCATTAATAACAACACAATGAAATTTCACATCTTGAGGATAATGTTGTGGGTATGAAGTTGGTTTTGATAAGTCAGGTAATACCAATGCTGTGAACAATCAATAATAGAACCTGTCACACTGTGTGTGAGTAACACAGACTCAAAGGAGCACACTTACTTGAGCCTGAAGTTTGCAGAGGTGTTTAATGTTAAGCACATAATTTATATACTCAGCTGTAATTTTCTTCTGTTGCCACCACGCTGGGTTCACAACAAAGTGGTTCATTTCCCAAGTAATTTTGCTTAAAATTGGATTGCTTAATTCAAGCTCTCTATTTAATGCATTCCTTCGTGTGAGAGCCACACTGGAGCTCTGGCTCTCTCGCTGTCCAAACAAAGGCACACAGTCACTCCCTCATGAATAATATACTTTAGCTCAGTAGGTTAAATCCACACACAGGACATTGTCTGGCTTTTGTTGTAATTTTTTTATACATCCCATCTCAAAGATTGGTCTATAAACATGGCAGATTGTGTGCGGCCTCAGTTGAACAGGAACCGACATCAAATAAACAAACCACCTTAATGTCCGATGAGTTAAGACTTTTTAGCACGTGCTCACCAATTTATCTGCTTAGCATTAATTATTAATGACCTGTAGCTGTCACAAAGCATCAGGGACAACACAAGCATCCTCAAGTTAAAACTGCACTGTTTCATGGGCATGGCAGCCTGCCAGCTTGCTCCCCTTGTTTTACCACCTGCCTACCTGCACACTGTCTACCACTATTCTTATCTCTGCTAACCTGCCTCTGACACCCTCATGTCCTCCCTTGCTAGCAGACAACCTCTGGATCATCATCTGGATTATTGGCCCTCTGCTTCATGATTTCTCTCCTTGCCACCATTCTCCTTTTAAGTATGAGTTTTGCATTAAATCTTTTAACATCTTTTATCCTTGTTGGAGGCTTAAAGTGGTATTTATTAGTGCACGTTAAAAGTTAAAAATACTGTCTTGCCATAACATGTTGAGTCAGTTTCTTTCTTTCAGTTGAAACTCAAGTGTAAATTCAAAGCAGCACCTGAGCAAAAGAGCCATCGCCTTGTATTGGGACAAACATGGCGAGTTAAAAAAAATTTGGTAGTGGGGCCCCAAAGCTAAACAACACCCGAGGAGTCTACAACTGTAATAACACAGTTAAACAACAAATCTTTTAGCCATCAGTAACGCAGAGTGAGCCCAAATGAGTTTTTATTCTCTGAGGCACCACCGGTTCCATATCTAGTACTGAAAGTTTGTTTTATTTTTAATCTGAAGTTTTTCTTTGAATGAGGGGGATTTTTTGTTTTTTTATTTACAAACCTCCACATTGATCATTTCTTAAAGGATCTTCCTGCTACCACCTGGGAGTCATTACTGGCTTTTCAATCAGTCTGTCTATGAACTTCTTCTCAGGTTGGATGACTGTGCCAAGGATGGCCGGTGAGGCTGCATGGGTAAATAATGCAAAGGGTTGTGCGGTGTCACATCTTTAAGCGAGTGAGAATGGGTTACAGATCTCATTATTGATTACACCTCCAATGGACATTGGGTCCTTTTCTCTTCCACTCTTTTTTATTTCACTGTGTTACCTTGGAGGACTTTATTTTTTCCTTCTCTACCACTCTTTCCTCTGTATGTCTGTCCTCCATCTCTTTGCGAAACCACTCTCCCTTCGGCTTCTTTCCAAATCCTTCCTCCCTCTCTCCCTAGTTCTCCCAACTGTGATGCATGACTGTCTGTGTTTTCCAAAAGTCCATTAGTTGCTGGCACTAGGCCGCCTCCTCTCCCACAGACAGAGATAAAGACGCAGAGTATGGCTGCCCAGCGAGCCGCATGAAAATGAGAGGACAGTGGAGAGAGGGAGGGAGATGGAGGGAGACGAGGGAGCGAGGGAGAGAAAGCAGGGATGAGTAAACACCTTGATACTGGCCAAAAGCCTGGGAGCAAAGGGGAAGAGAAGAGAATAAAGGAGGGAAGGAGTAGGAAAAGAAAAGATGATGTAAAAAAGAAGGAGAGACAAACTCAAAGAGAGTGAAAGGATGTAAAAAAGACAACAGGAACAGAAAAAGAGGCAGAGAGTAGGGAACAGAGGTGAGAAAAAGATGGCAGGGAATGCAATGCAGAAGACTGAGAATGAAGATGGAGAAAAAGAAACTTTTTGTGAAGAATAAAAGTATGAGGACAAAGGAAGAAAGAAAACTTAGCATTAACTCAAAGGATACCAGAGAGGAGAAGGGGATGAAAGGATGAGAAATGGAATGGGCTGAGGGCTGCGTAGGGATAAGAAAAAAGGGTCAATTGTAACCAGATATCCCGCCACCAAAACCATTTATATCATGCTTTATTTTTCTCTTTCCATCCCCTATGTTGTTCCCCTAATTTATCTACAATCCAGTAATTGAACTTGCAGCTTCCTCCTCAAAACAAAACACAGGAGAGTGATTCATCTTCCATTTTTCTTTTTGTTTTTATCCTTTCGTATCTTAGAAATTAGAACGTTATCTGATGGTTTGCTTTAGGTCACATATCTGGGTAGACATGACACAGACCAGGCAGATGAAAAATGTATTTAAAAAGTTCTTTTTCTTTTTTCTTTCAGCTGCAGTGTTTGGCCCTTTGATTTATAACGCTGTCTAACTTTAGCAACTTTGCTCTTTTGTGCTTCTATTGGCCTAATTGCTTTTGTGCTCCCCTCCATATTTCTCTCAGCCAATCAATGGGCTTATTTTAATCTCCTACAGGCCTCTAAATGTACTAATGATGTGTATTTTTTATCTTGGAGTTAAGTAATGGACAAAGAAGGATAAGAGACATTGATAAAGACTTTTGATTCAATCAGCCTGAAAAAAGGTGGAAAAATTAATTACAGTGGCAACTGCTGATTTGGAGGTCTCACTGAGATTTGAAGCACAAATCTCTGTTTTAAAATCTGTGTGCTTTTCAGTCAACATTAACTTGATATTATTGCTTTTTTTGCTTATTTTCTTTGAGCTCAGTATGTGTTTGTCTGAATATTTCATAGCAATACATGGCCATCTACCTTCCCTCTCTTGATCATTAAGGTCAGTTCTCTTGTTAAGTGTGTGAGGGATATAGTTAAGGCCATGGAGTTCATTACTGGTGTTCTTTTACTAGAAAAGCAATGCAATCAGAGTCGAGCTAAAGCTTTTAAATTAGACATCATGAGTAATAATTCAGACAGACAAACCTCTAAACAGTCATTACTACTAGGCTGTAACTATCTAACTCATCTAAACCCAAATTGCTCACATAGTCGAAACTAAAATGCCTCCATACAGATTACAAATATCCT
Source organism: Ctenochaetus striatus (assembly GCA_034780835.1). NCBI lineage: Eukaryota > Metazoa > Chordata > Actinopteri > Acanthuriformes > Acanthuridae > Ctenochaetus > Ctenochaetus striatus. The sequence goes on from JAUZTA010000027.1 coordinate 15,567,119, forward strand.
TAATGTACTCAGATGTATCTTCATTTAAAGGACTGTCAGAGTAAGAATAACTTTGGACAGAAGAAGCAGAAACTGAAAAGAGACGCCTGCTGTTCTCCTGTTTGTTTGAAGACCGAACATTTCTATACCAGGTAACAACTATTTATAATGCAGAGACGTATTGCAGTCATGGCATCCTAAGCAGAGAATAATGTCACACTTCCTCTACAAGTGTTGCAATCTAACTTTCTATGTTCTTTGTTTCAACAGAAGCTGCAACTTGTTTGAGCCAAGTGCTTGGCTCAACCCGACAACAAAGTATCTACATACAAATGTAAACAGATTTATGAAACTTTGTCATGTTGAGGAAGTATGAGACTGTGAGCAAACACTGCTGCCTGGCAAAGTGCACAAGTAGAAAAGTCCTGAAACCGAAGATATTTTTACAAGAGCCACACTAGATTTCCAATCCAAAGTAAATAATAAAAAACGTGTGAATAGGTGCAATACAGCTCCAGAAGATATCACATGAAATGACGAGTACAAAGAAGCTATAGGCAAAGACGCTGAGTCTTGGTCCCATCTTCTTACATTTTCATTAAAATAAATTAGATAGATCGAAAAGTGTTTAGGTGATGCCCAAACTCCTCTTGCCAAGAACATCTTCTCCAACAAGAACAGCAGTGGTTAGCAGTTAAAAAAGCTTGAACAGTGACGGAACATCAGCTGCAGACTTTTTTGGCCTCCAGAGGTTTATTTTCTCACCATGTTGCAGTAAATCAGTTGTGTTCTTAAGGTGTGTCGATGCACTGTGTGGCGAAGTTTGTCGAAAGGCGTAACAGCTTTTTTTTTTTCTTACTGTACTCAGAGTGGTAACTTAAGCTAGCGAGAACAGTTTTATGTGTAGATCATGGTGTCGTACTGATTTAATGGGAACCAAGGAAGAGTAAATTTTTTAGTTTCTGAAGGTAGTTAAATGGTTACATTCATGGCTGTTTGAAAAGTTCTATTCTAGGTGTGCCGTCTTATTGAGGAAGGATAGAGAATAACAGAATAATAAATTCCAGTGCTAGAAATGTCTTAACTCTCTGTACTTTTTTAGCAGTGCTATGCAGAATTTCATTGCTGTGCTTTTTTATTTTCTTGCATCTTTCTTTTTTCTTTTGCTCTGTCTTTCTGAAAAGTCAGAGGACCATATCCTGTTTCTATATTCATGTCTATCAATCTTTAGAACAAGTACAATTACAGTTTGTTCCTGTAGGAGTACTCCATCACCTAATGAAAGTTCATCTCATTGAGGCAGCAAGCTAACAATAGCTACTTCTTTGCTAAGGACCAAAGACCTGAGACCCAAAGAGACATTTATTATGAGTGAGGGCAAGTCTATCACTGAGAAGTTAGTTGGATATGCATGCTCTCACACAAACACAAATACACACACACACCCATCCACACACATTCAAACATTCAAACACCTACACACACGCAATAAACCATCACATTAATTGCCATCTTCCTCCGCTGACTTTCATTGATTTCCTTGTTAGGTGCTGTAATTATTACAGACGCAAGGGGTATATCAAAGGACAAAAGGGAATAAGTGAAAAACGGATATTGGAAGGAAGAGAACGAGCGAATAGGGGGAAGAGAGAAAAGAGGGAAAGAAAAGTTTAAAAAAACAGAATCGAGAGGCAGCAGATTGTGTGGGTGTCCGACGGATTCTTGAGACTCGGTTGGTAAAAAAGAGCAAAACAGATAAAAAGGCAATTAGGCTTCATTACTAGATGTGGAGAGATAGACAGAAATGGGAAATAGAATTATTTCTTTCCTTCCTTACTTCGTTTCTCCCTGCTGTTATTACAGCAAACACTTATTATCTCCTATTCAGACTCCATTCCTTTCCTTCTCTCTTGTTTCTTGACTCTAGCTCTATTTGTCATATCGCTAGCAAACATGCCAGTTTTTAATCAATCGCCACAATTGCCAAGGGTGGTTTCTATCTATCTTACTTTATATCACCACTTTTTTATCCAGCATCTATCATTCCCTTATTCGGAATGCCTCTTTCAATCTTTACCATCGTCTTTCTTTAATACGGAGGGTAAATTCTCCCTCTGAATTCCTCGTTTCATCACAGTCACAACACAGAAACACTGTCATCACACAGGCAGAGAATTGTAACAGCAGGAAAATATGTTTGCTGTTTGGGTTTGTTGTGTTGAATTCTAATGAGCTATCAGACTCTGCAGGAAAAGAGCTCTCTCTTATTCCTGTCAGGGTGATTTGCACTACTAGAAAATAGAAAATGAGAGAGCCCAGCAGCCAAAAGGCCATTTTGTGGTCTTAGCAGAGGCTGGGTTATTACAGAGGATATTGGAGCAGTCATACCCAGGCACAGTGACAGATATATATCAAGTCAGCTTATGCCTCTGCAGAGATCTCATTCAAATGTAATGAAATACATGACAAACACATAAAGATGACATTAATTTTAAAAAATCAAATGAAAATGATTTTGCCCGGGCTCCTCTGAGACAGAGAGCGAGAGGAATCACAAACAGTGAGTCTGTGTCCTGTCACCCCAACACAGCTGGGCCACCCTGCTCGGTAACCTTGGCAACTCCCTGACCAATGGCTGGTTGGCAGGAGGTCCTTAAAGACCTGACACTGACATGAACACACGCATGCACACAAACACTCACTCAGAGAGCAACGCTGCCTACAGATCTCTTGTTACTGTGATTTGAGAGGGTAAACAGGTGTTAGAGAGGCCTCTCTAAGCTGAGAGCACACTGACACACGTGTACCCACGCACACACACATACACACACATAGTGAGATATCTGGGGTGGGGCTCATTGATATGCTCTGGTTTAGCATCAGTCCTTGTCCTCCTTGCTTAACGTTACTTGGAGATGGCAGTCTAAGGCTGAAGTCTTTACACACATCTACATAATTTTATCTGTGTGGGATTTTTCCAATTAGGGAATAAGGACAGTGGTGAAAGAGCCACTGGAGGGGGGCAAGAGATGAGGGAGAGGGGAGGGACAGAGAGGGAGCGGAGTGAGATAGAAGATGAAGAAGATGTGTTTGTGGTCCCTCACTCTCATGCCATCTCATCAAAACTTGCTTTTTCTCTCCTGTGTTTACTTACTAAACGCTACTCCATCCGTTAATTTGTCTCTCCCTGCACTTCTGTCATCATTCTCACCAGCCTTCCTATTCCTCTCCCTGCTCGTCCTTGTTCTTCTGTCCACCTCCCCTCATCACCCTCACTTCTCCATCCATCCATGTTTCAACTCTTCTTTGCTTTGGTTTTTTGCCTCTCACTCTTACGTTAATGTTGATATAATAATATAAGCTGCAATTAAAGAAGTCTTACTATGAGGAAAAATACGACCCCATCTACTAAATGCATTATTTTTATTGACAATAAGACAAATTCTTCCTCTCTGTCTGTCTCTCTAAATCCTCTCTAATGTGTGGGTGGTTTTTTTTTTCGTTTGTTTGTATGTTTGATGGCTTTTAGCCCCACTGATTAATGCACCCAAGAGTCCATTAGGGCTAGAGGAAAATTAACTTTATGTATTAGTAAAACACGGTGTTTAAACCCACCTACATCCTCTGTTACTGTGCTTGTTTTCCTCAACCTCCACTCTTTCTCAGCGCATCTCATTTCCTCCATTTCTTTCCTACATTTCAACTCTAACTGGGTCCCTGTTCACAAATTCTTTCTGTTTCTCCATGTATCCCTCCATTCTTCCTTTTCCCTGCTCCTCTTCTTCTCTCCCATCTAGAGTTGCTCCCTCTATCTCCAGCCCTCTTTTAGTCTCTCGCTTCTCTGTTATCGCTCTTTTTCCACCTTCCTAAATCTCCCAATTTCCTCCTCTCTACTCCCTGAGCCCCCATTCGCCATACATATCAACTTCCCCCTCCTCCCTTCATCTCTCTCTTCTGCTCTGTCTCAATCGTTCTCCAGAGTACTATGATGGCTTCACCCAGGGCTGGAGGATCCATGCAGGTCTTGGCTGATTTACCATCAGCTCTATCTGTCGGAGGCATCAGCGTAATGTTTATCATCATCACCGAAGTCATTATCACAAATTGGTGATTGCTTATAGATTCACATTATGCAGCTCCTTCCTTGCAATCTGGAGATATATGTTGAAGAAATTATGGTAATTTTTATCATAATTTCAGGAGTCATTATGCTGAATGTTGCAGATGGCGATAGGAAGATATAAATGGGCTTGTTACAGCATGGAGATAAACATATGTTAGACATAGAGGGAAAAAGTCAACAGTTGTCAGAAACTAAAAATCCATGTTGCAATGTGAAAAAAAAGAAAAAGAAAGGCTATTTCATTTGAATATAAGTGTTAAAAGATTATCGAACCCTGTTTGCTTCTGTTGATTGGTGTGACCTCATCAGATGAATTGGTTAGATCCACGTAAGCATGACAAACCAAACATATTTAAAATCCAAATCCAATAAATGGAAGTTACTGTTGAAAAATCTGTTTTACAAATTGCACCAGAAATGCAGAAAATGCTGTGGCTGAAGGCATATGTTCTATATACAACACATATGTGAGGCATTGAACTTCAGACTCACTGATCTGCTCTTTTTCCCCTCTTCTGTTTCTCATCCTCGATTAGCTGTGGTAAAGCCTACATGCATGGCTAAAATTCTGAATTATTCATATTTTGCCAAAGGCTTAATTGTCCCGTTTAAAGCTGTTCAGTTCAAGGTTAGGTTGAAAGAGTAGGGAATTCACAGCTTCAATATTTAGCCTTCAAAGTGTTATGTGTCTCTGTTAAAGAAGGGACCTTTATCAAGCTTCTCTTTATTCCTAGCCTTGACTTCGGTTAATGTTGCAGTAAAGGTTTCAATACAGTTTATTTCTTTTTGAGAAGTCCCCATCAATATGAGTCTTGGGGGGGTAATGATAATATATTGTGAACAAGGACATGTGGGAAAAGATGCATTTTCTAAAGTGGTACCTTCCCATATTGCAACAGAAAGTCATACAGACAGAAAATCATTCATACTGGCAATCCACTCAACTCTAAAATCACTCAGCAGTCATCAGAGGCTCTAGGAGTCTGACAGAGAGTAGCTGTCATATATTCACACAGGGACACTTACATCAACTGAGTCAGGTGTGTGTTTGTGTGTCTGCACCCACATGTGTGAGTAAGGAGGCAAATGCGAAAGCTTCAGTGGTTTGTGTGTTTCGGCTTAGACATGTGTGTCGTTCCACACAAGCATATACAAGCGCAGGGGAGTGTCAGGACTTAAAAGCCACTCAGAGAAACATTTTCATTTCCCTTTCATTTATATGTTACAGTATTTTGTGGCATCATCTTGAATCAGCTGTTACTTGAGAGAAAAATCTGTATAATATAAAACACTCTAAATCTGATGTGTTGTGTCTGTGGCTTGTTTACACAATCATAAAAATTAGAAACAGAAACTAGTGTATTCGCTGAGGTTGCAACCATATAAAGAATATGTCTTAAAATTTGCCCCAGAAAAAGGTCTTAAAATAAGATTTAAAAAAAAACATATGACAAAATTACACAGGAATATATTTAAAACTAAAATCTAAATCATTTTTTAAATATTGCGATTAATGATCATTCTGGAATGGGATTTGCGTTTAAAATGAAATATGGGCTGTGCCATGGAGAAAGAAGAGAAATGAACGACATATAAAAGTGATAAGTGCAAAACTTGGGAACGTGTCAACCAATAATTAAATTGAATAATGATGAATATAGAATCCAAAGTACAACGCTGTCCAATTGCGCCATTTAGATGACATGTGTGAAAGTGACAAGGGCAAGAATTAGATAACGTGCACCAACTAGACAGAAATATATCAGAAGAGGTGGTGTGTAATGTGCTGTGCAGTCCAGTTTGTCAACGACAGCTCGGCTGCTTAGCAGGACAAGTGCTTTTGGAAAGGAACTGTTCCTGTGTCTGCTCAAGGGAGTTTTTATGCATCTCAGTCTCTGCCTCGGGGAAGAAGTTCAAAGAGTCCGTGTCCAGGGTGGGATGGGTCGAAGATGATCCTGGCTGCACGCTGCTTGGCCCTGGTGGAGTGCAGCTGATCAATGAGAGGCAGTTTGCAGCCAATGATCTTTTCAGCTGAGTGAATTACACACTGCAGCCACTGAAAGTCCTATTTGTTTGCTGCACTGTAAAAAATATTGATGGATGATGTGAGGATGAACTCGATTATAACAGTGTAGAACTGCATCAACACTGACTGTGGGAAAAAGTCTGCAGATATTTTCATCTACACTCTCTTTAGGGTATTTAGCTCCAGGTAGCTGTAGTTGCATGAGGAAGTCAACTGTCTGACTTCCTGTCTACATGCAGGCTCATTCCCACCCTGGATCACACCAGTGATAATTGTATCATGTATAATGTATCCACAGAAATGCATATACAGACAGTAGAGAAGAGGGGAGAGCGTGCATTCTCCAGGACTCCTGTGCTGATGGTTGAGCGGCTGGTAGTGTGCTTTTTAAACCTCACACGCTGCTTCGTGTCTGTCTCTGCCTCATGTCAGCGAGTTAGCGAACCACCAGCAGAGAGTCTCAGGCACAGTCAGCTGGAAGATCTTACAGTGAAGCAGCTCTGGCACAATTATATTACATGCTGAGCTTAAGTCAACAAACATGAACCTGCTGCAGGTTTCCCATCTGTTGAGATGCAGGAGGATGAAGTACAGGAATAGGTTGACTGCATCATCCACAGACCTGTTAGCTGCAAACTGCTTGATCTGGTTCTGTGGTGGCTTTTAGGCCAGACAGGATAAGTTCTTATAACAAACCTTTCTGGCCACAGGGGTCAGACCAAAGGGCCTGTAGTCATTATGCTCTGTATCCCCCTGCTTTGTGGGAACAAGAACTATCATGAAATTCAAACTGTCCAGAGCTACAGTGACTAGTTGAAGATGTTTGTGTATACTTAAAAGTGGAGGGTGACACCCTTTGTGTTCCAGCTGCTTTCTTGGCTGCCTCTTTTGTTTGGTATAATACTATGTTATTAAAAACATTGGAGAAGACTCAAGAAGGGCACTACACTTTATACTGAATCCGAACTTAACACAGTGCAAACAGATCATAACATCTTATGAAACAATGCATTACTGAGACAGAAAGTAGTCCCTTGCTATAATGTGGGCTGTGCAATGCGAGATACACATGTACATATTGGAAAGGGTTGTGAGAAAACAATATGACATGGTACTGAATGCCGCAGAGGCTGGCGGTTAAATATTTTGAGCTGAGGGAGTTAGGCATGCAGAAGCAAGAGACTCTTGAAATGTAGCGACAATAAGCACCTCTATTTCAGACGTCTCAAATATTTGCAATGACAAACCAAGCAAATAAACATTGTTTCCACACTCAATAAGACTAAACAGACACAATGACATATACCTGTGCACACGAGGAGGAAATAATCCTCAACCTGGGTTTGAATTACTTCTGTCTACAAACCAACCCAGCTCTCCCTTAGCCTTTTATTGCTACTTGTGGTGGGTAGTTGCACTGGATCAGAAGATTGACTAGTTACCTAACATACCTCCCAAAACCATGAAAATGCTCTCAAGGAAAGCTTCAGCCACTTTGCTTAGTGTCTACTGTCACTATCAATTTACATTTCATGTCAAATACATTATGCCTCATATTATTAGCACATCCCTTTCTGGTCTATAACAGTAATTTACAAGTTCCAGTCTAGAAGGATGCAGAGGTTAAGTAATTAAGAGGGAATGAATTTATACCTAATTTTAGTCAATTTAAAAAGTCAGCACAACAGTCCCGTGCCAAGTTGTCAGCAGACGCTTAGCTGCAATGCCTAGCTAGCAGCATCACACACGCAAGAAGGACTCGGAGAAAAATGCTTTCTCTTTCCACTTGAGACTCTGCAAGAATAAATAGACAACAAAGTTACGCATTGCCTTAAACAGAGATGCCTGGATGTCAAACAATGACATACAGCACACTTGTCTTTGATGTATATGTGACACCAAGGTAATGAGATATCAAGTCAGAGGTGCATCACCTCTTAGTTTATTAAACGCTTAGATCATTGACTGAAATGGCAGAGACACGTATATTACCCTGTGACAGGCCTCATCCTGAGCCACTCTCCTGGCCCTGTGTGTGTGTGTGTTTGTGTGTGTCACTGCATGTATAGTGTGCATGCAATGAGTGTGAATTAAATATGTTACTTTTGGACTCGAGAATATGTGTTTGTGTGAGTGCTTATACATGTGCATGCATGTGTACGTGTGTGTGTGTGTGTGCCCATAAACGTATTTTTGTGCATGAGTGAAACCAGAGACAGAGACACTGACCTGTTTTGACATACAATATTATTCTGCTGCAGGGAACAGAAACTGAAAAGGAAGAAAATCCATGGTGCACGGGAGACAACAGTGACAAAGAGGAGTAAGAGGTTTATTGTAAAAGAAAAGAGAGCCTGAGAGAACGAAAAAAAAGAGAGGAAGAGAGAAAGAAGCATCAAGGCAGCGAGAGAGAGAGAGCATGACACTGAAGGGAAAAATATAGCAAGTTCTTAACCTCACAGGAATCAAATATAGCAAAGGGGCTGGACTGAAGAAGACCAACACATCCAAATAAATCAAATGGAGACAGAGAACAAAAGATGTTCGGGTCTGACTCATGGGCTCCGTTGATAACATCATGGCCTTCAAAATTGCCTCTGGCTTCAAAATACCATCCCATAGCCCCCCAAATATATTGGTCATTATAAGTAAAAATCATAACAGGTTGAAAGTCCGAGGGAATCTTTTGGTGACTGTTACAGTCTCCTAGCCATTAGAGTGAAGTTTGAACTAAAGCTAAGCTTTTAAAATATCTCTCCTATATCTCCAGCTGAGAGCAAGAGATCATTTATCTTTGATATCTCCTTTTTCTTTATGTGACCAGCTCATTTATGTGACCAAAAATGCAGGGCGTTTAGGGCAGGATATAACCAGTATTTGAGAAGACATGAACAAACTAAAGTAAGAATTCTTATTGGTAGTATTTGTTTGAGAATCTTCAGATAATAATAATGATAATAAAAAAGGTTTCATCTGAGGTTTAAACATAAAATCAAATATGGCAACAGCATCACTGACAGTGTCTCTGCAGCAGAGAAAAAAAGATCCTATGTTGGTGCAGCTTACAGAGAGGGTAGGGCATGAGTGTACCACTAGAGAGCACCCTGTAGCCTTTAACAGAGTGTAGAGGATAAAGAGACTGACAGAGTGACAGAGGGGAGGCAGGAAAGGAAATTGTAGAGATTCAGAAAAGGAAAGAGAAAAACTAACAGAGAAGATGGTAAAATTGGCAAAATAGAGTAGTCAGAACAAAGGAAGGCAGCTAATATATATAATCAGTGATGCAGTGGAAGGGATGCAGGGGAGAAACATCAACAAAAAACTGAAAGCCAGTGTTAAATAAAGAGAGAAGAGGAAGGAACAAAAGGCAACACCAAACCAAGAGACACAGTGAGAGAGAGATAGTGAGATGGACACATTCAGAGACACAATCAGAGACACAGACAGAGAGACACAGTGAGAGAGACACAGTGAGAAACACAGTCGGAAGGGACTGTGTTCTGTCTGCCCTCTGTCTCATTGCAGCTGTGCAGTGCTGGCTGCCAGTCTGGAGGAATCACCTCTGCCATGTTTCATTTATCCATGGAAATCAAATGCTCTCTCCGTCCTGCTTATGACCAGCTCCTCATCCAGTTCTGCTACCTGTCACCTCTGCCTGCTCACACCTCCCCGCTATCAAAAACAACGTATGTCTTCAGGAGATATAGCGAGATATATCTTGGTACCAAGGTAAGCATAAAGTGTAATTAGCCAGTTGTTCTGCTGACATCTGGCAGGACAGAAGTATCTGCTGTGACGCCACCAGACTACAGAACAGCTCCTTACCTCAGGCTGTTAAATTCATCCACAGCTCTTCACCATAAAAAATATCCAAACACATAGCAAGCATAAGAATAGCTATATAGAAATAGCAAATCTTCTCACCTAATGGTCTCATTTGTACATGTAGGTCATATACAGGCATCATTATTAAACTGAGACTGTAGATGAACAACACAAGTAATGCAATGTAGCCACGAACAGCTATTGTTCTTCTATTATGTTATGATCATTTTCATCAACACTCTTTCTTCTGACATATGGGGATTTTAAAAAATAATCGATTATACTAATATATTACTGGTATTTAATACTATGGTTCTTTAAATCTGTTTGTCATCAGATGATCCTGATGGTTACACAGTCTGAAGCTGCAGTGACTACGCTGCACTAGCAGACAGAGGGCTAGGGCATTAAATTTCCACAAAGCGTGGTGTCTGTCAGTGTGTCCTGCATTGCACTTATTATGAGCATCATGCAGACTCTGTCTGAATGGTTGGATCCATTATCACACTGAAGGCTCTGCTGATCCTCTGGGTGCTGCTGTTGTGGTGATACTACAGTTACCTTTTAGCTACTCTTTGGTAGTGGTGATGTGATACCGATGAACACACAGGGTGAAACTGATTTTTCCCACCGCTCACTGTAGCCAATCAGTGGAAAACAGTTTGACTTGGACCTTGTCGGCCTCAGTGGTGAGTGCCACAGTCAGGTGATCAGGACCTGTTGTTTTCATGCTTTCGGTGCACCAAATACTGTATCCTGGAGCAAACCACACTGCTATGTAACACATTGCAATGGTGACACATTGTGACATGAATTTAAAATGGACAGGCAATGAAACCATATCAACCAATGATACTGTTCCTGTCTATGACAATGGCCTGGCACCATGCTCACACAGTACCTTACATTTTTATTCCTTAGAGTATGCATATTACGGCAAACCCTTTCACTGCTCACACTTGGGTAACTGGAGTGCCTAACAACCCATAAACTGTGAAATAAGACATCATGTTCAGGTTTTTGTGGGCTGCCTAGATCAGAAAATATGGGATTGAACAACCCATTCAAATCTGACTCCCCCTCCCACATCAAGTGCAGGCTCATTTGAAAAGCACTGCTTCCTCTCTGAGTATCTTCACTCACAGCCTGTGAACTACCTTTGCGGAGATAAGAGCTAGGCCCTGGATCTGCTCTGTAGTTGGCTGTACGGGCTGACACACAATGATACATTGACTCAGAGGAACGCAAAGTACGGTGGATAAAGTTTATTTTGATGGAAATATCCCCACAACAACTGAAAGACTCTTGTATATGTCATTGTTTATGTTGTTTTATTGTTTATTGTGCAGGTTTGCCTATTGAACCTGGTGTTGGCTAATCATGTTAGCATCTAGCCCCACACTCAAGCCATTTGTAATATGCAAGAAGAGAAACGATAATAGAAACTGTTTTAACTTTAAGCCTTAAGCTTCTTTTTGCGTTGCTTTTTTGTGGGATTCATACTGAAATGTAGGCTCAGCTGGCTTTGCTGTTACATGAAAGCCTTTTCCTCTTTGGGTCTTGTTGCTGGTGTCTGCATCTGCTTGCTCTGATTGCAAATGCACTTGAAAGACCTGTCCCATGGAGTACATTTGAAAAACAGATGGTCAAACTGCAAGGAATTGTTTTTCTTGGCAGTGTTGTGTAACTTTGATGAGTATCAAGATGCTAACATGCTCATACCCTGAAGCAGGAGTGGATACTGGGCATTGTGTGTAAAGTCAAGCTGAGACTTTAAGACCACTCTGAATAACCAGAAAATTTGGTATTACTTAGCACTGGTACAGCATAATATAAGCAGGTATAAGTGATACATTAAGGTATAGTAAAAATACAATACTGCAGCTTTGTAGCAAATCCAATATAAAATACATAAAGTATGCCGTTAACTGTTCTAAGTCTCTCCTCTTGCATTACACTGCATCAAAAGCAACACTGGATCTCATTTGGAAAATGTTGCTTTTTCACTAAGGACCAGATCTGAATTTTTTAACTTTTTGTATGTAACAACACATTACAACTGAAGTCAACTGATCTTTGGACTCAGTTTCTTTCCCCATACTTAATAAAAAAAATGATGGTTCCATTTTCATGTACTATCTGCAGAGCCAAACCACCACATAAAAAATACAAATGTGTTAAAGATGTCCAAGCTAATGTGTCCAGTAAAGACTACGATGTTGGCACATCGACTGTTCACAGTGTGACTTCTCAAGCCTTTCTAATATCCACATGAATAAAGGGACCTCGGCCGGACCTTGAGGAGGAGGAGGAGGAGGAGGAGGGGTGGATGCTACCCTAAGGGCCCTGCAGACTTGGTCAAAGCTTTTACAGAGTCGACAGACACTGTGAGATACTCAAAAATTTTTACAAGTGCCTAAGTTAATGCAGTCTAATTCAGCGTTTGAACCTTTTCTGTAATGTTATTCAAGGCTCACTGCAGTCCTTGTCTCTAGGACAGTTGACAGTGATGTGAAGAAGCTGAGCTGTCACCACTGAGGCCTTCTACAGAGTAATCCTATAGTTCTGCATAAAGAGCATGGCAGGTGCAATTACTAGAAACAGAACCCAGAATATGGCACTGTAAAATATGAGGGAAAAGTAGTTTTTCAAAATACTTCATGAAAATATAGGTCACAAAAAGGTATCATACAGATAATTTGCAGCTTTTACACAAAATACTTTAAAGCATACATGTGATAATGATTTTCTGACTAAGCTTTTTAACTGAAAAGATCAAAGTTACTCTGTGATACATGAACACGCTTGTCTTCACAGGAGCTGCAGATACTCTGGTTACTGAGTGGTTCTTTAAGCACATAAAAAAGCTACCTTGTAAGATCAGCAACTTCATTTGCAGTATGTTTACATGGTGGATGATGAAGTCTATTCTCTACAGATATCCACCTTAGTGCAGAAAGTGCCACTGCTCTTATTTAACTAACATGTACATAAATGACTATAGCAATCACTGCACTATTACTTTGTACACTTTTGTACGTAAATTTGGTCTTTTTATACCAACTAATTACTGACTTAGTGTTTCACATCTCCCATTTTATTTGAAAATCTACTTTCTGACCACAGTTCCTGACAGTCCCTATGTGTTTACCCAAGTTACTGTGCTGAGTTACATGTTGTGTGTTTTGTAAAGCTGCTGGTATCAAGTAGCCATTAAAGAAGATACATAGTGTGTACTTTGCTTTTACACACACACACACAGCGGCCTGTTGGCAGTATTAGCCTAAATGAATGATTCAGGGAGCACTACTGATTAGTTATACATGCTCAATAAACACCTCTGCCAACAAGCAAAGTCACTGAGTGAGTGTTAATAGTTGTGTGCTTATATGCTGTTATGTGCTGCATTTATCTCATCATTTTAAAAACACCATGCGCCACTTTAACTACTCCTCCCAACACTTCCAACACTTCCACTGCTGGCAACAGTTCAAGTGTAATATATTCTCAATTGAGGAGGGAAAAAAGTGAGACCCTCGCTGGAAAAGAGACGTGCGATGCAAACTGAAAGTGGGATGCTTGCAAATGAGATGCAGCAGTCAGGTATTTATGATGCTGGGTAATCACCAAGGGAATTAAGTATTTAACCATGCGAGCGCTATCTGTGTATCATTAACATCGTTTAGATAGATTTATCCCTATCAACACAGAGCCTGTAGCATGAGCTGGATGTGAAAACAGGACTGAGGCTGGGCTGTGTACAATGAGGATGCACTTTATATGAGATAAATTAACAGTTTTGCTCTGTGAACCCCAGTGTAAACAGGTAGATATATTGGACATGGCATGTTTTATCACAGTAGTGCATGAATGTTTTGGCATTTTTGTAAAAAAAAAAAAAACAACTTCTGAACTTATGAGCAGGCAAAGAACGAATATATTTGCTGGATTGACCCTGCTACGTGTTTTTTCTGATTTGAAATTTAAACAAACAAATGCACTTAGTGCTAAAAAAAAATGAATGTGCTGGGTTTTTCTGTTGGAGGTGATTGGTTTGGTTCTCACTCCTACTGGTATCATTACATCCCATAAAATAGTAAAATTATTCTTCTTTGCAAAGGCATGTGATGGTTTTCACCATCTGCCCATGCTATTCAGTGACAACAGCAATTGCCCACATTGTGACTGTCACATGATTTTTCTATGATTGATTTGGACATTTAGCATAATGCTGGGCAGCAATGCTCTCAAGAGGAATTGCTCTCATGTACAGCGAGGATGCTGGATGAATCTTGCTGTGCAGTCTCACCACATCTCACTACAAGACCCATCTGGTTTTCAGGGCTAATGTCACTTCACACTATCACATATAATTATGTCAAATAAACAGTAAATGTGGATAATTGAGAATTTTAATGTGATTCCTTGACCCCT
>JAUZTA010000027.1:15588043-15598193 GCA_034780835.1 Ctenochaetus striatus
TACTGATTAGCCCAATGAGAGATGAGCGTTTCCTAGTGCCACCAGGAGAGAAGCAGGCAAACATATTATCACAAGGATAGATAAACAGAGGGCACAGAGCTTAGGGAAATAATGTGTTAGAGTGTTTGGGTGTGTGTGAGTGTGCGTGTGTGTGCCAGTGTGTGTATGGTGGGGTGGCGTAGGAATGAGGGAAGAAGACTTTGCCAGTTGCCTTGATACTTTCTTTGCCCTCAACCTGAGAAGAACATGCATACTCTTCTTGGTGCCTCGCTCTGTTTCTCTTTATCTTTCCTTTCCTCATCACTTTGAACACACACACACACACACAGACACACAAATACAGACACACAACAAATTATGCAAACTATAGATTGGCAGGAAATTACTATTGTACGATTGGGTGGAGAAGAAGCATGTACAGGAAGAGTGGAAAGAGGGGAAGAAAAGGTAAGTAAAGACAAAAGGAATATATTAGTGTGTGTGTGGGTGTGTGTGTGTGTGTGTGTGTGTCTGTGTGCGTGTTCATGTGTGTGTATTTCCTCTCATGCATTACACCTACCTGCTGTAATGGATTTTCACACAGGAACAACCAAGCACACTGTTGAGATTGCAGTGTGTGTCTGTGTGTTTAATGGTGTGTGTGTGTTCATGTATGTGGTTGTGTGTGCGTGTGTGTGTGTGTTTGTGTGTGTCTGTATGTGCATGCCTTCATACTTTTGTGTTAGGGTTTAAATTTGTTTTGGTACTCAGAATCTTGTGCATCCGTGAAGATGTGATGTGCAGCTGTTGATTCTGACTAAATGCATCAAATGTTGGTGACGTTTAAGGATATCAATTTTTAAATCACAGTATTAATGTCAAAAGAACAGAATTTCCCAGAAATTTAAGGCGTGGTGCTCAATTTTAAAGCCAACATGGTTACCATTGACAAGCTCGGTTGAATACTTACTGTATAGAGTTCTCTATGCGTGTGATGGTGAGGAAGGCTGCAAGATTGGCCGTATATGAGGAGATGACTATAAGAGCAAACATCCACCAAACCCCCATCATCATCCTTGTGGCAAGAGTGGTGTAAGGAACCTCTCCACCTAGACAGAGAGAAAGAAAAAAACAGAAAGCCATAGAATATTTAAACCCTCAGTAAAAGAAAAAAGTGTCACATCAATTTATACAAGCAACACTTTTGCTGCTGGAGGAAAAGCTGTTGAAACAGCGAAGCATATCCTGAAAGATTATGTCTGGATTAACAGATCTGATTTGATGCTTTAGCACAAATCTGATCTCCACATTGCAGCATAAAGCGAGAAAAGCGGCAGAGAATTGAATCCACGCTCTTTCAGAAAGACATCAAAAGGGAGCATCCTTGCAACATTTCTGAGACATGATAATATTCATCTGCCGAGGTTAAGGTGACCTACGCAAACTGTCTTCAACTCTCTGGAAAAGTCCTGACTTGTAGTTACTCTTAAAACACCAGCAGGCAAAACTGTTTGGGACACAAGTTAGAAAAAAAAATGCAGACTGCTTTTGCAATAAATTATCGTCTTTAAACTTGATCAATCTAGACAGAATGTCAGGCCTCCCCATTAGAATTTAATGCTGCCTGGAGGACATAACAATTTGTCCGTCTTTAAATATAAAACCTCCCTATCCCCGTCTCGTGTTATAAACAGCTTTTGTGGCCTTGTCTCCTGAAATCTTGTTATGTCACAGTAAAAAGCTAACTGCTGCAGATTTCTGTGAGCTTCAAAAATGGCTGTCACTCCAACCCCGGCCCTCGCAAAAGCGATCTGTTTATTCGTGCATAAACTAGGAGAGAAAACAGTGCGCATTCATCTTCGGCTGTTCTGTTGTGATCAGGGAAACTTGAGTCTGGCCCCTTCATATACACACACACATACACACACATATGCAAGCTAGCATACAATTGTGTATACACTTGTTTAGGTATGCATACCTAACACGTACATACACACACAGAGGCACAGATCAGTGATTGATTGCAGCTCACCCTCTGCCATCCTGCCTTTATTGAAGTCTGTTAGAAATTAGCCTCATTCATTCTTGTGTCAGGGGATCAACGTTACGTCAACTCAGACCATCAGACGCTCTCCTCGCTCCCGCTTCCTCCAGCCCAGACTCAATAATATATGTGAGTGACACCCACGTAATCCCATGTTCCCTTTATCTCACGCCTCTCTCTCTTTGTCCATTGTATTCTTGCTTTTTCCATCTTCCTTTCAGGCCTTTTTCTGCATCACTACAGTATTTGATTTAATTCAAATTTGTTATCTCTCTCCTTCTCTCTTTGTGGGTTTTCTTTCTCAGGCAATACATTTGTTGTTGACATCAGGTTTTACCACAAGCCCGAAGGCAGAATAATGTGTAGTACTGTACTCTATATTCAGCTCAAATAAACCCTCTGCATGTTTTGCTAGGGTCTCATTCCCCCATACATCTATCATTTTACGCTGTACGCTTTTATGCAGAATTATGACATCTTGAGTTCTGTACTGCGTATTAAAAATGTGTTGATCTTTTATGGTTGTTTGAGTCTTTCCCTGCTGACAGTCACTCGTACAGTGCTGCAGTTGTAAAGTCTGATTTGATGCTTTTTTTGTGAAGTCATTTATTTCTTCTATCTGCCTTTTATTTTAGCAGACATCCTGACCAAATTTAACATTTCTTTTTAAATGCAGATCAGAAAATAAGAGAGAAAAAAAAGTCAAGTCCAGATTAAAATAAATACACAGTACGAAAATGCAATTTCTAAACTGTAACCTTTCAGCGAAGCAAAGACTGATGTGTCTTTTTCATCTGACTCATTTCACTTTTTTCTCTAGATTTCTGATTTAAAATGTCATACAGTCTTTACGTATTATACTTGAAGTACACTGATAGATAATAATGCATCCGCCTCTGCGCCCTCTGCATTAAAAAGTTTTCAGAAAAAAAAAAAAAATCCAGCTCACATACTTATAAATTATACTATAACAAATATGTAAATAACATTTTTGATTAACTTCATGTAGTTAACTATTCATGAGAAATGGTGGCAGATTTGCTTGTGGTAAGATGAACTGAATCTTTTCCAAGGATGAATGCAACCAGCAGGCACAGATGCTTCTTCTCACAACGTGGGCTGCCAAAAATGTCTAAATATATGCCAAACCGTGACTGCACTATCTTGGACTTCAATAGCTTCTAAAACCTGAACTTTGTGAATCATTCCACCCGCAGAAGGTATTATGGGATTTTGGTTTCATACTGGCAATATCCATGAAGGACCGATTTAGTTACCAGGAAAAAGCCCATTGGCAAGTCTCAGAACTATTTTCATGTTGATTTCTGGCTGGACAATTGACTTTTATAAAATATTTGATACAGCTGGAGAAATTACTCTACTGAGTTCCAGCTTCCGAATGACTCAAAATTTGATGGTGCACAGACTTCTCTTGAGGTTCTTTTGGATATTGTATAGTTCTTTCTGTCCCTGTACAATGTCTAAATCAAATCAAGATCAATCAAAACAGATTTTTTGAAAAAGACATTTTGTTTTTTGCTCTAAATGCATGTGTGTGACAGAAACAGAGAGAGAGGGGAACAGATGTGACATCTTTGTCAGATATTATATAAACTTGGATTTATGAAGCCCAATAAAACTGAGCATTGAGAAGTGAGTTGAAAAGGCCTTTAACCTGATTTATTTTAAGGCAGATCAGGCATTGATTTTAAAGGTGTCACAATATCAGGCACCTCTCTCCCAGTTTACTATGGACTTAGACATGAGCTCTTAAAGTGTTGCTAAAATAGGAGGGTGTACAATAATTGAATTTCCTGTCATGCTGTCAGTGTCTATCTCGCTTTAATCAAGTTAGTAAAATAAGCGTGGATTTAAAGTGCAAATCTCTGTCTCTCAGTGATATTTTTGACCATTAAAGTGAGACATAATAAAATTGACAAAAAGTCTGAATCGTTATGGGAAAAACTGTTCAAGAGGACTGCAAGGAAAGTTATTTGTTGTTTATTTGCTTATCTGTCTTTTGTCAAAAAAGAAAAAGAAAAATGTAATACACATGCACCAACAGTCACATGTCATAGAGCCATTAAAAAACCATTGTGTAAACTGGTTATCTCCCATACAACAGTATATATTTAATCCCTGGAAGCATCCTTCATACTGCACAGTATAAAAACCATCATTCATATGGGGGAACACATCCAGATGGATGTCAACACTGTGGAAGAATATCAGTCAGCAGTCAACTTCAAGCTGGTATGCCACTGAGTCATCTGTCACCTTGATGTGTAGAGGACTGAAGTATGTATAACTGCTTTGTGTCTTTTTTTTGAACAAAAATCTTTTCTTCCAGATCAACATCAATACTGCATATTAGAAGTCACGGACAAAGCAGCTCTCCAAAGGCTACAATGCTGTTTGCAAGCAACCTCAGCATAGCCAGACGTCACAATGGGCTTTGACTTACAGAATGACCTTGCCATCCCTCAAAGAACATGCTTTCAGAACGGACACAGTAACGGACGCAGACTGTTCAGGAGTGATGACCACTAGAAAACGATGAGGTTTTCATGTTTAATACGGATAAAAGTTCCCTCAGAAAGCTTGGGTTTTTTTGTATGTGTCTCTTTCATGAAGCTTACCAGGACTATTAAAGGGAGCTATACAGTGACTCCTCTCTGTGGGACTTCTCCAGTAAGGCGTTCATCAAGGCATCTTTCAAGTCTTCCTACAGTTGCAATCCTGAAAAAACTTCTGTCAAGGCTAAGTGAGTGCGTCTCAGTGTTTGAATGTGTGTATGTTTATGAATTCTTGAGGAGGCATAGCTAACATGAGGCAGCTTTTGTGGATGCAAGCTCGGGAGCTTCAAAGGCACCCTATCATGTCCCCTCAGTACAGCTCTGCATTCTTACTAACATATCTCTCCTGCCTCCCCTCTTTTCTCTGCTGTGTTCCCCAGCAACTTTGGAAAAAAAGCATTTCTCTATTTTCTTTCTCTTTTTTTTTGCTGCTCCACTCTAAATGGGGAATGAAAATCATTAAAAAACATCTAATTTACATGTGCTCTTTTGCAGCTAAAATTTTTGTAAAACATGTTGCTGTGTTCATTATTTTTAATGGGTTTTTCCCAGCTTCTGGGTTGCCACTGTATTTCACTTGTTTTACTATTGTTAGAAAACCCTAATTGGTGGCTTACTTCCCGTCTACCTTTTTTTATTGACTGAGAACGCGCATTTCTGGATGTCAGCATAACTGATTGGTAAATTAGACAGCCAGCCGACTGCCTGGTTTGCTGCCTGGTTCCTTGCCCTTGAGACCAACTAATTGACTTGCTCCTTTGCCGACCTCTGTGCTGGTTGAAGGACCTGCTTTGTCATTTTGTGACTCATAGATCTCCCTCCTGCTGCTTCCTCCGATGTCCCATTTCCCTCTTTTTTATCACCCCATCTTCTAATTGACTGAACAGATGGACAACTTACT
Source organism: Ctenochaetus striatus (assembly GCA_034780835.1). Classification (NCBI taxonomy): domain Eukaryota; kingdom Metazoa; phylum Chordata; class Actinopteri; order Acanthuriformes; family Acanthuridae; genus Ctenochaetus; species Ctenochaetus striatus. The sequence continues at coordinate 15,593,544 of JAUZTA010000027.1, forward strand.
GTGGTCATTTAATGGAAGTGTTGTTGTTTCAACTATTTATCCACAAAAAACCCTCACCCCCTTGTCTTGAATTAGAGAGGATTGGTGATTGGGCTGAAAGGCTCCTGATCCTGCATGTATCCAAGATCTTTGTTATTTATCATCTCTCCTCTTTAAATCTATTTGTTTATTTGCCCTGCTTCACCGCTTTTGAATAAATCATAAGTTTGACTGTTTGGTTTTGGATTTGAGTTTGGTTGGGTTAAAGGTGTTCAGGGTTAGTGGTGTCCTGCCCTTCAGTGAAAAACTAAGTGTTTTGGACTCTGTTAGCAAGCAGAGGATGTGGTGTGCTGAGGATTTTTTTAATTTTATGTGCAAATCTAAAAATCACAGATTTTTACTTAAATCAACTAGTTTTATCCCATCAATGTGTTATCACTTGATCAGAACTTTTAAGCTAAGTGCCTCAGAGGCAACAAGCTGCATTTAAAGAGGCACAAATGCATTTAAAAATGGTTATAACATAAGTCAAGAAAGAAGATTATTTTGTGCCTGACTGGGTCCAATCTGGAATTATTCACCTTTCCTTATTTGGAGAAATTTCTTCTCCATAGTTTCAGCAGCAAAGAATCTGTAATTCAAGGCACAATATGACGTCCTACAACAATAACCAACTTGTTCTCTAACATGCCAGTGGTGTAGTCAACTTAGCTTTATTTCACAGATTTTAAATTTGCCTCTTGGAGCTTTGTGGTCCGCACAGCATAGAGCTGTGCTATGTACAGAAGTATGTGTAAAAACAAAACTACTATACAGCTGAACTATGTAGGTCAATGTACTCCTGAGGACATAATTGAAGACTCTCTGTGCCTCTCTGTAAAAGCCTCCTGAAGACCAGAGCAGTTTATTAGAGCTTTTTAATTGAGGACTGTTCACGCCTATTCACTTTGAAAGAGGAACAGCTAATGGGGAATCTCGAACACTCGACTCACCAACAGTGTAACTTCATCACTCTGTCGGGGAGCGACTTGTGCCTTTATAGGGAGAGGTTTATCTTCTCTCCCAGCAAAAACATCCACATGTTGCATAAATGAAACAAAGGAGGGTCTACTGCTGGAAGAAGAGGCTGAAAATTAGCGATAAGGACAAGCTGTGCTATTGTGCATGGCATATAGACAGTGACCTCTATACTCTTCACCGCATGCTGCCAGTGTAAACAAGCACCTTTAGTCATCAGTATATTGTGCGGAAGTGTGGTGAGAGCTGCTTGAGGTCTCTACTTGTGCAGAGTTGTGGCTCTCTAATCTCATCCTACAGCATCAGCGGAAACATGTTTGAATAATAAATTTCCCTCTCTCTGCTCTCATTTCACCAACATTAGACAGGGAAGCGGGCTCATAGTGTCCCTCCACAGGAATCTGCACCCATTCCTATCGAATCAATCATCTTTTCTTAAAAGACCAAATGCCGCTAACAGCTCTGAGGCTTCTCTTCAAAGTTGCATCATCACTCTCACTCATTCTTGGATGAAAGAAGAGCATTTCATTAGAGCTTCTCAAACGAGGAAAAGGGAAGCTGGAGATGTTCAGCTGATATCAGCTCCCAGTAGGAATCACTGCAACCTTGCTACAAAATGATGTAATTTTCTCTCTTCTTTTTTTTTTAAACTACAATTTAGACAGTTTCATTCTATTACAGCTCAAAATAGCTGGCTAAATGGCATTTTGGAGAAGTAGTATAGTTATAGGTCCACAACAAACAGGGATGAGGAAATTCACTTCAGGGTGGATCTCTGTGAGCAGCGGGTGATACCTAAGTGTTCTAAAATGTGTTAACACATTAAGCAAGTGCAAATCAAAGGCAGACAGCAAAACACTTGACATTTTTTGTATGACAATGACAAAGAATGAATTATTTCTAAAAAAATATATATATATAAGTTCTAATTTAAAAGCTGTACCACCAAATTGCTCCTTCAGATGCACAATACATGCATAAGAGTTGGGTAAAATTGAATATTATTAATGAACTATGTAATGACTGATCATTACCACAGAGGTTCAGAGAAGAAATATGCAAACATAAGGCATTCAGCAATTTGCTGGTACAGACGGATGATGTGACTTTCAATGCTGAATTTACATTTCTCAGATATTGAATTTCTGGTCATGTCATGATGCTCTTCATGCGGAATATTGCACATTTTTATTTTGTAACTCAATGATCCACACAAAAGCTCTTACTGAAAAAGGGTGTTATACAGGCTACTAAAGCAGTGGTGAATGGCGGATACAGCAGCCTACTGGAAAGAATCACTCATTATACTTCAGTTTAAATGCAGACTGGTTCCCACTACAGGAATTCATACATACCAAAGAGACAACCAAACAGCATTTCAAAAGACCTTTTCCAAATCATTATAAAGGTTTTAAAGCTTCCTTCTGCCTTCTAAATGATATTACACAATACATTGTGCTAATCGTGAAGTTTACAGAAAAAGCAAGTCTTTATATTTCTTTCACACCCCCAGAGTGACTCATGAAACACTTTAAGGTCTGATTTGTTTATTTAAATTTTGAGTCTCAATTTTACGTGTTTGTGTCTGGCATTGCATGTAATGAGTTGAAAGAACGGACTGAAATTAGCTGCCAACTGTCTTGACAAAATCTGCGTAAGATCCAAGGTACAATTTTCCTTCAGTATGATATAGTGAAACTTGCTGACACACATACTGTATATTGCACATTGACATGCACAGTAGTAACTTATCTTGAAAGTTCAAGCGACTCACACCCAGCCCTGCTCTTTGGAGACGGTCCTTCTCATACAGTGTGGGTGCAAAGATGGAATCCTTTTTGGCAAGGCAACAAAATTGTGGTGTGTAACTGGTGTAGTGCTGGTTGGATCTTCGCTGCCTTGATTGCTGCCTAGCTGGCTGCCTTGGCCTAGCGTTTGTGTAGATTTTCTGTAGAAAATAGTCTTGAGACTTCAGCTAAGAAGAAGAGCACAATATACAATTTGTGGAATCAATAAAACCCATGGTTAAAAGTAATGCTTAACATCAAGGCAGCCTTCATTTAGGTAGAATGGGATATAGGCACGAGATATTACAATTTCTGTATTCAAAACATATCTTAGCTTACCGCCAACAGGGTGGTGTCGGCCAATCATGTGTGGTGTTCCTGGTATGGCGATGGTTGTAAATATTTACATAAATATTATTTAAAAATAGAGTACATTGACCATGGCATTCATGACTAAAACTACATCTATAAACAAAGTGGTGCAGATTTTGTGCCAATGAAATCAATGACAGCACTTTACTTATTCACTTTGTCATCAGTTGGCGCTTTAGTGTGAGGAGGAAACGTTAATAGATTTGATTAAGTTTGATATTTTTTGGGTTCAAGAAGAGGTAAAAGTCTTCCTGGATCTTTTGTGTGTTGTCAGAAGATTGAAGAGAACTACTAACTGATGTGTGTTTGTGACAATTCTCCAGTGAGTGTGCTCTGTTTTCAGTGCTAGCTTAACTTGGTTAGCTTTTGCTCCTGTTATGGACGTGAATGATGGAAAAAAAAAAAAAAACAATCGGAGAAACAAAGAGTTTTTGGGAAAAAATGCTTGTCACTGTTGATTTTATGATGCCAATCTATAACACTGCTAGAAGAAGAAATAGTCTTTTAAGTTGTATTTTTCTTAAAAGTATGTGTATTTGTGTTATGATTGTGTGAATAAGGATTAGAGATAATGAAACGAACCAGACAAATGTTTACTGATGCTGCATGGGTTAAAGGATCGATGTGGACTTTAACTAAGGTTAAATTGTACACCATGCAGGTTGTTTTTTTTTATGGTTGACTTCTGAGTGGAGACGACGGCAACGAGCCGGTTTCAGCGCGCCAGCGGCAGTCCGGCCGCCGCTACAGCTTCAAGTGGAGCCGCTCGGTGGATTTGGATATGAACTTCAGCTGGATTCCAGATAAGATTTGACTGAGACCGAACTGAGACTGAATTAGTATAAAGGAAGACGCAGTGACTGAAATTTTGGACTTGACTACACTGAACTTCTAATTGTTGAGTGGAACTGAACTGGAAAAGGAACTTTTTCTTTTGGAAAAAAATCCTACTGAACAGTAGAGGAAAATTTATTTAAATTAATTACTATAAGTACCCGGGTACAGTATTTTTGGTTGGTTAACTGAGTCATTTATTTATTTATTTCTGTGTGATTGAGGAGCTCTGGAAGAACAGAGCTACATTGATTTCATTTGAATGTGGTTCACTATATTTATTTTTTTTTCCATTTTTTTTAAAGCAGAACTCAAAGGGTGAACCAGTCCTGAGAAAGAAAAACTTTTATTTATTTTTATTTGTGCATAAAATCACCCAGTTATTGGAAAAGTATTTCAGTCTTGTTTTGCTTTATAATCCTCCTTTTAGAACTTGGATTTAGATACTGTTGTTGCACAGTTATACAGGCATATAACCTCTTTCATTAGTGTAACATCATGTTACAAATTAGGGCTGAACGATTAATTGCATTTGCGATTATATCGCGATATGATAAAACATGATTTTCTAACCGCAAGGCTGTGATTTGACTGGACACGTGACTTCCGCGTCAGCGGAGCAGTGCAGCGCAAGCAGGAAGAGACGTCAACGGTGAGCTTT
>JAUZTA010000027.1:15607025-15619691 GCA_034780835.1 Ctenochaetus striatus
GATTGTCTTTTATTACATGGCATCTTTAGATCAACTCCTTTATGTTAGGATCTGTAGGTGCAGTGTCTTTATGTGTGACTGGTTGTTTTGTCCTTCCTGTGCTTACTAGCAGAGGCATGGCAATGAATGCAAACGCAAATATTATATAAGCAGTCACTTGCATTGCCATACATAAGATGCACACATAAAAACACACACGGCACATTCAAACAGATCCTTTCACTGATCCTTTCCTTTGTCTCAGCTAGAGAACTGTTTTACTGCTCAACCCCCGTCTCCAGGTGGAGGACAGAGGCGGTGGATTACAGTCTCACCCTGTTTCTCCACCTTACCACCACATGTTGGGCTTTTACTGTCTCTGCATATTTTATCTCACTTTCTGTTGCTCTTATTGTTCCCTGTTTCATTGTCTTCACCCTGCAATCCCCTCACCCATTTTGATTATTTTACTACAGTGAGTAGTTTTTTCAGCACAAATATGAGTCATGAGAACAGAGTCTGAAGCAGTGTTGATGATGGAAAGCCAGTTAACAATCACATTCAACAATTAACAGTCTTGTCGGCTAAAAGTGAGCCTGTTTTTTATGGAATGTAGTGCATAACTGCACTTTGCCACATTTGATGAGGTTGTTAAGTGGTCCTCATGTCTTACAAGCAATACGCAATTTGCTATGATTTCACCCTTCAGTCTAACCTGTGCAAAGGTCACATTTCTAACTGAAATGGATGTTCCCCTTCAGACAAAGGCAACATATTGCTGGTAAGCTTACAAACACCATAGAAAGGCAAACAAACAAACGATACAAAATTTGTCTTTTGTTCCCTAGCTGTAATACAGAGGCAACATGCCCTTTAATTCAACTAGTTTTTAGGAAATATTACTTTCCTCTCAATTTTAAATTTGTTTCATTTAGAACTGCTGCACAAAATGTTGAAGTAAAGCTGTTAATCATCCTACAGTTCAGTTAGTCGCTGCAGTAATAGGAGTAAACAACATAACAGTCACGAAAAAATGACTTAATTATTGTAATTATATACTTCATATAGTCTACCAGCAATTGTAGTGTCAGCTAAGCCCAAAATAAGTTGTCCATAATAACATTAGTTCACTTATCATGAAACACTTCCTTAAATTAGGTTATGATTGAATATTATAATTTTCGCTCTCCTCTTTAATTCTAAGTAGGAAAAAACACCCTGTCATCCATGTTCATAGAGGCTGAGTGAAATACATTAATCTATTTTTTCAGGCAAGTGGTACTTGTTGTATGAGGTGCAATCAAAAATTTCTGAGACTGATTCTGTTGCTCACGAATGGAGCCCTGGATGACCTAGATCTCATGTCCAGGATCATCACCAGTAAGCAGGGTTGTGTCAGCAGACAAGTCCTGGAGACCAAATATCAGTCTTAACAGAGAAGAGCAGTAGTTTCCAAGACGGAGGAAGGTGCGTCAGGTTAGAAGCGCAACCGAGAGCAAGTTGGTGCTTTTCTCTTGACCTTTGGGGGGTTGTGCACTAGGAGTCTTTCTCAGGGTGAGAGTGCTAACACTGAGTACAATATGATGTTTTGAGACCTCTGAGGAAGAAAATTCAGTTAAAACTACCTGAACTGTGACACACTGGCAACAAACTCTTTCTGATATGACAATGCAGCCTTTCAGAGTGCACTGAAGAAACACAACAACAAATTGTTGTTTCCTGTCCCTCCTGCTCACTACGAACGGCTCTGCCTGTCTCTGGGTCTTAGTCAAAGACCTCAGTTTCAGGGCCATGGTAGCTACTTATTGCTTGCACTTGCTGCATGCACTGTACACCTCTGTGCAAGAACAGATATCAGACTGCACACTTATATACTGATATGTTGACTAGATAAGAAGATGGGAGTGTCATACACAACATCTTCATAAATAAAAGTGCTGTTAAGAAGTGTGAGTGCTTAAGACTTCATATTTTGGTTATCAGCCTCATCCCACAGGTTGGATTATTCTCAAACGTATGACGTGATGTGTTACCTTGTTAAAAATCGAGCGTGGTTATTGTTGTTCCGAATGGCCAAACAAACAGGCGGAGTGAAAAGCTGGCCGTCACGGAGAGAGAAATCTCTCAAGTATTTCTAACAAGAAAAATTAATATGACAGCACTGATGTCGCTAATATAGGAGCCAGATGCTCATCTTCACTGTGCAAAGTGACAGTGATAAGCCAGCTTAGAATGACAGATGTGTGCAATAAACAAATGTTCCAGTACATATTCTTTGAGGCAACACAGGTGTGTTGATGTGTAACACAGGGAGTTCTCCAAGTTATTCTAAGTGAGCAAGGAAGTATGACCTTTCTATGCCCTCCAAGACTGATATAATGAGGTATATAAGTATGTTTTGATTTCACGGTTTACACTTGCCCACAACATTGTTTTCTCTCTTCCATATCCGCCTCCCTGCCTCCCTTGTCCTCTCTTTTGCTTGCAATGTATTTATTTCCAGTCATAACACCAACTAACATGTTTGGCCACTGTGAAAACTTAAGCTGTTCATTCTTTTCAACCTTCTCCTGCCTCAGCAGTCACTATAATGACTGGCTGAGCACTAACAAGGTGCCTAACAAGGTGTGCAGCACTCCCACTGTTTTATCTCCTTTGATTGACCTATCTTCCATTCTGCCTTTTCTCTTTCTTCTTCCATCTGGCTGAACTGCTTTGGAGTTTTGCCAGGGGTTGGAGGAGCGAGGATTGCCTTGTTAACATAAATGATTACATAAATCTTGCAATTATCTGGATTCACTGAGGGTTATTGGGGGAAATCAGGATGCCATTTGTTTCCATGCCTTTTTGTAGATGAACAAATGGAACCAGTGGATCTCGTTTTTGGTTCTTTTGTCTTTTTGACAAGTTTTAGTCAAAGGCCGATCATTCTCCGTGTTGTATTGATCCTGATTTGGTGAGGTCTTTAAATTCTTAGTCTTTACCATCATACTGAGTTCTACAGTATATAGTGTTTTCTATTCAATTTATAAGCATATGTTTCTCCTTTTATCCATCAGACGCACCTAAACAGTATTTACATTTAATACATTTCCAAAAGAGAAAGAAGTACAACATCCGTCAAGAACAAATTAAATCTATTGCTTATACCACTTGCATTCTGCTTAAAGCCTGACCTTTACGACACGTTCACTGGGAAATAAACATAATTCACTTAGTCTGTTTATCAGAGGCAGTTAACAACACAGAGGCGGAAATAAATATGCTTGTATAACAGTTTAGTTGCCCCCCTCATTACTGTCCCTGCTAGCTGCAGCTTCTATGACTCCCTAGTGAAGGAATCTGTGAGGAAAAAGACGAGCCATTTTCAGTGTGATTCAGGGGTGTGTTGACAGATATGTATTTTATGGGAGGTACAAATCTTCAGACAGCATCACTACAATCTGCGCAGAGAAACACAGGCATGGACAGCTGTTATATAAATTCTAATGTCGGTGGTGCATCTCTCAGTCTATCAGTCCGAGTCCTTCTGTTTGCTGTCTCAAGCTGGATGTGACATTTACTGAAGCAGAGCAGCGGGAGACATTTTGTTCACGCAACTTAACCAGCGTGATTAAACATTTAATGTAGAGAGAGAGACAGAGAGAGAGCGATAACAGCATGCGAAAGTCAACATCTACATTACACCCTGACATGTATAACGCAAGCATGCTGGGTAATATGAAAAATATATTTTCACTGGTGGCTGCAGCTCCTGATTCCACCAGCGAGAGAGAAGCAGGATAATTAAAGTTGAAGGCTAAATCTGTTGCCCTGTGATGACAATCAAACCAGAGACAAGAGATACATTTTCTTATTCCTATAGCTCAATGTGCCTCTTAGGAAAAAAATTGTCAGGTTCAAGTGTCTTAGGGCAGCCAAAAACCATCATTTAGCTGGCAAATATTAGGACATTCAAGACTTTGTACTCACATTTTGGTCAGGTTTAAAGAGGACAACCTGGTCCAGAAGTTAGAACCAAAAACTGTTTTTTTATATACACAAAGCATTAGACCTTTATTACTTTTCAGTGTTTTGTAGGTTAAGAATTGTCAGAGCTGTTTTTCTCCCTGTATTGAATCTGACTGGATTGGTTTGTATAGATTATGGTGATGTGATTTATCGTCATGCCTCTGCCTATACTCATCAGCCCTTGGATGTTTCTTTTAGGGTAAATTCTTTCAAAAAATCAATTTGAAGAATATTATTGAATTAAATTATTTGTATCTTGTATCTGTTTTTTTTGTTTGTTTTTTACAACCAGCATAACTAGCAATTTTATATGTGCTTTAGAAAAGCAACACATCACTTGACCATAATTATTTTAAATATTCAAAAACTGGAATGTAAGAATAACTTATAATGTTATGCTAAAGGTTTCTTTGTATTGTGATTCAGAGATATTCCCTAAACTTGGCAAACCAACTGGATATCCCTGGTTGTTAACTTATCAAGAAACACATTTTATTCAAATTAAATGGAAACAAATTGAAAAGAAAAACAAAACTTATTAAAAATATCTTGGTTTCATTTTTCCATGTTTCCAACAATCTAACTCTGTTTTATTGCAAAAAAAGAGCCTTAATCACCAAGTTAGATGTACAAATCCCTAATGGTGTTACTCCTGTTGTCACACTGGCTTCAGACTGTCTTGGAGACTACGCACAGTTCCAGTCCAGCTGTGTTTGCCTGGAAGCTCAAGAGCCTGGTTCTCCCGCCAGCTATGTAAACACCAACACTAATCTGCCGTTTCAAACTCTTGTTTTAGTTTAACTGACGAGCTAATAGCACTGCTAGCTGCATGGCTAACATGAACTAACAACAAACATGAAATTACACAATAAAATACAATTAACAACAATAAATTAATGCTGTTGCAGATGTAGATAAAGCTCAGTATAATTTCTTTACAAATGCACTGTTAGGTTGTTCAGCCTATAGACATACCTCATGTTTTATATGTTTTTTTAAACATAACTTTCATGTTCGAAAATAATCAGTGAAAGAACTCAAGTGAATGAAGTTTAACACACGAGTAAATTTAGTTGGTTACTATGGTTATGTGAATGGATGGAGAGATTGGATGGAGGCCAGGAGGGATGAAAGCAGGCTTGAACCTTCTGGAACAGAGATGTGGCTGAACTTGTAACAGCTGGACGTCATCACATGTGAGCATGAAGAAAGAAGTGGACAAAGGGAAGGCAAGTGAAAAAGGAGAAATGGAAAGGAAGCAACTGTGACAGAAACAGGGGAGCACAGAACGCAAGAAAGAGTAGCAGAGAGACGCACATTTAATGGAGCCGCTGAGAGAGGGACTCTTTTCACAGTGGCACATCTCTGTAGCCAGAAAGTGACTGTGAGAAGGGCAGAAAAAAAGAAAAGATGAGGAAGAGATCGAGAGATTGGGTGGCACAGTTGGAAGGGATACATGTCCTAAAGTTGGGTCCACTTCACAGCAGCGTAACACAGTCATTAGAGGGGGATAATGGATTAGAAGGAGTCATAAAGAGAGGAAGAGAGGGAGAAAAAGAGAAGAAGAGAGCAGGAAAATAATGATAATGTTAGATTCCCAGCAGTATGGCACAGCAGAAACAGAGATAATGATAGAGAGAGAGAGACACACATAGAAACGACGGAGAGAAAGGAGTGCTGGATGTGAACACAACTCACATTGCAAAAACTCAGCAGTAAGTAGAAAGAATGGGGGAACAGGGATAACTGAGGGATGAAACACAAAAGGAGGGATGAAGGAAACAGGGAAACAATCGGATTTTTTTCTATACAGTGCTCCGACAAAGCTGTAAAGAATACACTCTCGTCCTCCCTCTTGCACACAGTCATACTCACTCAAACAGACAGATAAATGTTCAGCAGGGGGGACAGTGAGAAAAAAAGAAGGTGCAGACTGTAAAAGAGGAAAAAAAGAGGAGAAAGAGGGAGATGTTTAGAGCAGCAGATGGAAAGATGAAAGTGTTGTTTATGGCCCTGACTGTGTGTTTGTGTTCGAGAGTCTGTGCATTTTTATTTATTTATTTATTTTTTAGACAGTGAAAACAAGTATATCAGAGTGCATATTTGTGTGACTGTGTATGTATTACCCACACACGTTAGCTCTAATTGAGAGACAGCAGCACTCTCACGCTGACAGTGGGGCTGCATGCTAATGCGTACATACACGCACACCCACCCATAAAAACACAGTCTGTTTCTCAGCAGTGTTTTTCCTCCCCTACTGGTGAGGACATTAATTAAGGGAGAACACCAGAAAGCAACACAGAGGGAGCAACTGGTTAAGATTTCCAAAAGACTGATATCCAGCGTGACACCAGAGTTTTGCTTTTGACGGTTCTGCTTTAGCTCAAACATGACTGCTGAAGCTCAGAAGTCAGGACAGGGCAAAGAGGAAGTGGAGAGGCGGTGATACAGATAGGGGGAGACAGGGATGTATTGAGACAGGAAATGGGGTGGAGGAACAGGGGTAACGTGTTCGCTCTGGCACTTTGTCTCTGTTAGTTTTATTTTCATCACTCCTCAACAAAGTCCAGCTTGCATAACAGTACCTATCTCCCTCCTACACAGGTTATACGTCAGCAGAGATGCCTGCGTTGACTGCCAGCTTCTGTCTCTTGTTTGCACATTTCAATTACAGCACAGTTCATTTGACAACTGTGGCCATGCAGCTTTCTTTCTGCTCAGAGAGTGTGCAGCTATGCACCAAAAATAGATCATAAAAAAAAAAAAAAAAACAGCGGAAAAACAGGAGGATCACAGTTTTTGCAGTTTCCAAATGCAATCTGTTGAAGATGCTCTCTGGCTGTGGAACATACTACCTGAGCAACACCTGAGGAAACCTGAGACCCTGAGCCTTTTAAAACTGGCCCAGAATGTCTCTTACTGACAGACGCTTTCTTTAGCTTGCTGAAATTCTCTTTCCACTGCTTTTATTGCTGTTATTTGGCTTTTTGATGCTTTATCTTTCTGTCTTTCTTTGTGGAATTCTGATTTTCATGTAGCACTTTGAGGTTTATTTTTATTGAAATGGATCACAAATTAATTGCATCATTACTGCATTTACTTGGTATATTCAATAGAATTCTTTAGATGACTCAAACGCAGTAACACATGGCCACTATAATTTGCCTTTGGTTTCATTTTTTCCAATACCCGTGGAAAATTATGTTTAATCCACTTCACAGGCTTTAATTCAAACAGCATTATCATCTTCAGTGATGAATAACACTTTCATTCCACGTCCTGTAAAAAATATGTCGGTTTCACACAGGCTTTTTTTTGTTTTCAAGCACATTCTTTCATTCCTGATGGTTAACAGTAACCCAAAACACAGACAAAAGTTTGTACTTTTTTATCAGCACTTGAAACTTCTTTCTGAGGTACTGCAACTTCCTTCTGACCACACTCCCTGCAACTCATCGAAAGTACTTCAGGCTGTCTTGTTTTCTATCTTCCTGAATTCTTGCATGTAATCCTTGTCCTGCTCTCCCCCCTCTGACCGCCTGTGGTGGCGCATTTCAAATCCAAAACCTGGTGTACAAGACTGCAAATGAGTGCACATTCCCCTCCCTTCAGGCAGTGGTCTGTCCAGACTCAACATAGCAGCCAGTCAATGCCCTGCACTCTGTTAATGTTGTCTGCATGGCTCTGCTAATAATGTGACCTGGTAATCACTCATCCCAGCCTTGACTCTTCTCCCTCCTGGCTCAGAAAAATATTGGAATGACCTTCCAATCTCAGCAGGGGTCAAAGAGTAACCCAACTGAAGCTGAAAATTAATCTCCTTAGGAAACATTTCACATCCTCTTTAAATCACATCCTCCTTGTTTCCACTACACACGCTACTTATGAGCTTTATTTTAAGCCCAGTACTTATTCAACTTTTGTCAGTTCAACTTCATTTTGTTGTCATACATCATAAAAATTACAACATGAGTTGTCTTAAGACACTTGTTACACATCTTTATCAGGTCTAGACAACATTCTAAGTGTTTTGTAATCAACTGCTAATTACATCCTTATATACCTGCTTCTGTTACTGTCTGTGTTCACTGCTGGTACACCAAAATCAAAACAGTGTTGGCACCAGCGGAGTTATTATTTGCTTTCCAAAGGAGACCCAGAGCAGGATCGAGTTTTGAACAAGTAAAAGAGATATATTCTGGCAAGTAATGAATCTGACTGGGCTCCTCAACTGCACATCTGGGAGTAACAAAGAGATTGCACACCTCACTAAAAACTTGCAATTGAAATTATGGGTTTTTTTGTCCTCTACAAAGCATCTAAGCAAACTGATATTCTCAAAAGAGAAGCCTTCTGCCTGGTGACTTGTTCAGAATTTTTTTTTTTTTATTATTTGGTCATTTTTGCTTTGTGCCTCTAATACAGGAAAGCAGGCTAGTTATATGGTTTCTTTTCCTCTGTTTAGTGTCTGTTAAGTAATGTGTTTTGATTGGCAAGTGCTTCATTTGTAAAACTGACCACAGTCTCTTTGTCATGTCTGTCTTTTCTGTCTGGCTCGATCTGTTCTTTGCGGCTTGTCGTGGCTGCTGTCAACAAAATTTGCTGCATATTCTCTGCTAAACAGAGCTGAGAGCCGCTTCTGAGACACTTCTGAATCACGCTGGGGTGTGCCTGGTTGAATCATGAGCATTGTTTAGACCAGCTTCAGCAGCCGTATTGACAGATTTCCAATGCACCTATGCCTGGTGAAATTTGGTGGTTAAAATGGCTCAGTTGGTATTCAGCATAGAATTAACAGCATCCACAAGTTAATGCTAAGTTGCATTTTCTAAAGCTTTTGCATTAATAATTTGCACCAAAGATCACCTGACCTTTTTAGGTCTCAGGTCTCCTTTGAGTAGGGTGGGGCATTGCTCTTTAAAGTACGTCCAACTTGTGTCACAGCGGCTAATGTGTTTGACCCCATTCTGATGGATGTGCTATGTATTCACCTTTAATACCCTTCACCTCATGGCTGCTTAGAAAAGTCAGCTTTGTATAAATTAATGAAGTGCCTTTTTACCTCTTTTTCAAAGATCAAGGTAAACAATCACAGCATTTTGTATATAGAAATGTTAGTTCCCAGTTACTCAGCTATGGTTGTGATGGAATTTGTAATTTTTCTTTTGTTTTCCTGGGTTCCTGTTTCATGTCTTGAAAATATTTCTGTACACAACAGTTTAATTTTTATTTTCTGCTGAAGTTGCTCCTTGGTGTGTTCTTTTGCTTGAGATCATACTACTGTTGAATAATAAAACCAAATCCCATATTTCTACTGGGCCTTTGAAGTAGCAGTTAACATAATATAGAACCAGGCACATTTTGTAAGACGCTGTCTTTACCCTTGTGCCTCCTTAAGTCTTCCCCTCTCACCTCTCACTCTCCCTCCTTCGGTCTCACTCACTCTCCTTGAGACCAATTAGACATAGTTTATGGAGTTCAGCCATTTTCCCTACTATTTCCATTCCCCTTCTCGCTACCTTTATCTGTTTCTCTTTCCATTGGTACAAACACACAGGCAGCAGACTGAGAGACCCACAGGTGAAGTTGTAAACAGACAGTCAATTGGCTGGTTGACCCTTGCGAGCAGGAGAGATGTACTAGAGTATAAAAAAAGAATACAGTCACAGAAATGAGAAAGAAGAGGTGAAAAGGAGGGTAAACAAGGTGACACATGGAGAGGAAATGAAAGGAGGAATTAAGGAGGAAGGCAGAAAGATGTTTGAATAAAACAAAGAGAAAATTTGAGGCATAAATAATGAGATTGTCTATCAAGAAATTTTCAAAGGGAGCAATAGAAGAAATACAAGTAAGGAGAAGAGTTTAGGGGAAATGAGTGTGATCCCGCTGCACCTCCCTCTCTCTTTTTCACCCTTTCTCCCTCTCAAAGTAACAGCCAAAAGCAAAGTTCTGGCGTCATGTTTGACTATTTACTCTCATCACTAACCTCCAGCTGTGGGTGTGTCTGTGTCTTTGCATCTGAATCAATTTTCCCTCGGGGTAATATTTCATGGTGGTACACAAAAGTCTGGGACATTATACAGGTGCTGTGAGGAAACTGCTGTTTGAAAATGAGGTGTGTGTTTGTGTGTGTCTGTGTACACTTTTGACACTGACTTTAGAAACTTTTTTTTGAAACTGAGTTTGTAGGGTTTTTTTCAAATTAAGCCTTTTTTAATTAGTTCCCTTTCATAGCTCTGGTTTTCATGTCTCACTATGGGATATGCCTCCTCACTTACTCATATCCTCACACCAGCCCTGAGCTGCTTGCAGTCATGCCAACTATGCCAAAGTCCTCAACTCAATGATTTACATGTAGTATATCATTTGTCATTCAATATCCTCTTCTCACTTCTGAAGCCAAGCCACCCTCTAGCTGCATCTGGGCTAATTAGCTTCACTGTCCTCACAGCAAAGCAAACATCTCCAATGTTTTAGCATCTCCTAGGAAAAGTTCCCCCGTGCAATCCCTCCTGCTCGGTGATGGGGGCTCGGGGCTCAGTCTGTGCGCTCCAGCCAAGTGGCAAAGAGACTCAGTTCAAGTGTTGGATTGTTCAGTGCCACACTTAAGTTTCACAAGCACTCACATACAAATTGTGAAAGTAAATGTTTGTTCACTGACGCATCCAGGCACATAGCCGAGGGCGCAGTGGTACAACTCTTCCTTTAAAAAAAAAAACAAAACAAAAAAAACATCAACACAAAGTTGCAAAACATTGTGCTTTTCTGCATAACACTACCGTCCCCGGAGAGTAACAGCCTAGACCAGCAGTCCCGAGTGTATCAGTGCGCTCATGCGTAATCACACCCCAACAATCCAACCACTGCCATCCACTAGAGGGCAGCGTTGAACAAACAGAAAGTGTTCACAGAGCTTGTGGGATGTCAAAGTACCTCACTCTCCTCTTTCTTTACGAAAGTTGGAAGGCATGTATGCGTCTAAATAGATGTTGGGAGTGCTAGCCAGGAGCTCCAGACTTCAATTTACAAATGCACCTCTTCAGTACATGGTCTCATTACTTTTCAAGCACAACAAGAGTCATATTTTGTGTTACAGGAGTTAAATTAGGCTTTTTAACAAAAAAGACATGAATAGTGCCACAAAAGCAGATGGTAAAGGGTAAAGAAACAGTCATTTGGGTTCCCATCTCACCCTGCCAGCCTTAATTTAGTAACTCAGAAAGTACAAGTTTCTGATTATCACATTGGCTGAGACAGTTACTCTCAGCTTGAAATTGTTTTTGCTAGCTTACTGCACCTGTCTGTTAGCCAAGTGAATGGATGGACTGATTTTCACTCAGGGTCATTTAGCAATAGTTAAAAGGGTCACGTATGATCTGTGTCTAAGGCTGTTAGGATTGATGACTTCAGGATTGTTGGTAAGGCTGGGTAAACTGTTCATGAGGTATTTTCAGTGGCTTTTGTTAGATTGGCCCCTGTGTGTCAAAAACCCTGCAGGGTTACAGTATTAGTCTTATGCTTGCTTGCACTCCAGAATTGGAAACATCTTTTCCGACAGAAGGTGAGCACATGGAATCAATATTGGACAGAACAGTCATAACAGTGGATAGCCTATTAGGTCATGGCAGTGTGTCTATGGGCAAAACAGTGAATGGGATTTGAAACAGACATTTTCATTAGGCCTATATCTACTGTGTATTAGCAATATTTCTGATGCTAAACCACTTTCTTTGTAACTCCAGGAGAGTAACACAATGAGCTGGTAATGATGGACATTTCAATTATGGTTCCCTTCAGCGGCTAGTGAGGTGTGTGTGTTTCTGACTTTTGATAAAATTTAAATGTAAACTCTTGGGTGATTGGGAGATATTCAACCAATCCTTGCTCAACAGAGACCAGGGCATTTATCAGTCACCACCTTACAGGTGTAGGAAACAGCAGTGGTGTTTGCCTGGAATTGTTTTGTATAATTATGTTAAAAAGAACACAGACTTTTGGGAAAGAATCACAGCTCGTATATAGTAAGCCGATCATTTGTCTTCAAATTTGAAAGGTTTTATTTGTAGGATGTCACGTCTCCAAGTTTTTTAATGCAGCCCTGAGTGTGAGCGCCTTGCTGGACCTGGATAATCCACATATCGGCAGTCAGACATCGAGGTGAGCTTGTCTGGCAATACAGCATCGGTGAAATGTCTCATCAGACAGCCCTTTTGCTGCTTGGACGAAGAATGAAGACCTGTCCTTGTTTCAAATGAAAGGTGACTGTGACTGTCATTTATAAATGTGCAGGGAATAGAGAAAAAAAAACTAAAGTCATCTGTGTGTCAGAAAGAGGAGATTTCTGCTTTACAGCATTGTTACTGGGATGGAAGTAAACCACATCCTAGCTTGACTCTTACAGCCAGTGAAGGTCAGCCCACTTAGCCTTGTGGCAGTAATGTGTTTATGCTCACTTGGTTTTGTGAGAGATATTTCTGAATAGTCAAATCAGAAACGAAATACCCGAGGCTAAAGCACAGCTCTTCTCACACGAAGCACCTGATGTCACACAAACACACACACACACACACATACACATACAGATACTGTGCAAATTACACCCAATACAGAAACATACACACCAATGTACACACACAAGGACAAAGCCACTGTTGAAGAATTGCATCCTTTCTC
>JAUZTA010000027.1:15619791-15631177 GCA_034780835.1 Ctenochaetus striatus
GTTAATTACAGCTAAAAAGAGAAACGATTGTGAATATCAAACAGCAATTAGCATGTATCATCATCATCATTACCACCATTAGCTGCAGCACAAGATGGAGGATTATTTACCAAACGGTGGAATGCTCATCAGTTGCTTATTCGGGACCTGAAATGTTTCACAGGCAGCTTTAAAAAACAAAAAGAAAAATATGTCCTCTTAAAATTTGCATAATTAATGTAGCTTATAAAATTAACTATTGCGAGTTCTTGAGCATGATAGGGAAAGCACACCGTGCTCATTGAAAGATAGCAGTTATTTATTTATTATGCTACACAACAAATAAACATCTGCAAAGACGCAAACACATCATAAGTGTCCTTCTTTTATCCAGCTCAATAAAGATATTGATACTCAAACACACAAACCAGCGGAAAATAGACGTAATGCTAAGACGCATTTCTGAGATCTTATTTTTTCATTGTTCTCTTGCCCTTTTCTCTCCCCTTCATGGTTCTGTTCCTGCACTGATGAAATTTAAATCCTTCCCAAGGTGTCAATTGTCTGATCTACACACCCGAGCACGGTCCGATGGATTCTGGAAAATCTTCAGGTAGATATCCAGGATGAGGTCATTATCCTCCACTCAGTCCACGTGGAACAAAACCTCTCCTCCCCTTTGTTCTCATTTGACAATTGTGCTCAAACATGAAAGGTCAATCCACACTTAGGACACCCAGATGACAGCTATTAAATTTAACATTCAGGATTTTTTTTGACGTAAGATTGCTTTGGCAATCACATTTTTCTTCTATGCTTCCCTCCCCAACCATTATCTTCCCATCTCTTACCTTCATAATGGACCCTGCAAATAAATTCTATTGTAAAATTCCATCCCTATGGCAAAATATTAAAAAAACAACACTCCCGTGCATGTTCTGGCAGACAAATGGAAGAAGAGCCATAAACTATGAAAGTCTACAAATAACTCCGGGAACCTTGGAATTATGGCTTAAATTAGAGCTTAAACTACTTCATTAAAAGACAAGAGTGAACAAAACGCTGGCTTACAAACACACCTGTACCAGTAAAGTATGATATTTACTTTTCACAAGGACTCTTTATCAGTTTGTGTATAAATCCACTAGTATTTCCCATGCTACGATATCTATGCATCCATCAGTTCCTTATCATGTTTATGCCTGATTTTACAAAACGTGATACAATTATTTATCAAAGGTCCTCTCTTGCATTCCCTCTCTTTGCTTTCCCCTCCCTTTATGCCATTTCTTCCTTACCTTGTTGTACAAAGGAGCCGTACACAAACCACATGGAATTGTACAGTGTTGTCGATGACACAGATCCCATGGGTAGCCGGGGTGGGTTGAGCCAGTTGAGTAAGTACACCAGGATGCCAACGAGGAGCACGGTGCCCGCGATGCACGCCCACAGTGACAGATCGAAGGGCGCCAGGCAGGCAAACATGTCCACAGTGCGTTCAGCCTTGCGCAGCAGAACGCCCACGGAATAATCCATGTAGCGGGTAGTAAAGTCCACAACACTCTCTCGCTCAGGCGTGATGGTCAGGGCAGAAAGTCCCACATCGGCTCGCTGCAAGAGGCAGAGGGTGAGAGAGAAATTCGAAGCATTAAAACTGTGGAAATGTGTAGGTGAGAGACGCAGCTAAAAACACGACTTTACCCAGACAGGTGAGTTCTTTGAGCCTCAGCACTGAAACTGATGCATGACATTACTAAATGCAAGAAACTTCTCCAGACTTGAAAAACATTTGGGTCGTAAGGAAGTTACACAAAATGAGTTTTCTGAAAGTAAAGCTACATCAACAATATGCATTTTATTTCCGTGAATCATGCAAACATAGTTGTAGAGAGATGTGTTGATTTTTTTTGCAACAAGACTAAAAAAAATGGTTTTAGCACTCCCGTAGACAGATGAATGCATTGGTGTAAAGCTATGTTTCCAAACCGAAGAAACAGTTCCCGCACACTGTCAGCACTCTTAATGCAGATATTGTATTTCTCCTCACATAGACTGACAATGATCTTCAAAGCATCCAAAAGTTGAGTGTTACTTTAGTAAATAGAGAAAGAGGATAAACAAAGATAAAAGTAAGGTCAGAAATGGTGCGCATCATGTGTTGTTTTGCCTCTAAAGTAAGAATATAAGTAATCTATCTGGTAAGCCTTCTGTAAGCCCAGGCTTGCCCGGGCATCTTTTGATGTATGACTTTTAAAACATTGATTCGTGACACGATTTATCTGCTTTTGTGTCAGTGTGCCTCCACAAACATTTAAAGTCTTTCACAACACTTGAAGTTCTTGGAAATTTTCAGAGACAACTAATGACTCCTTTAATTATTTATGTGTAAAGACGTGGGGTTGAAAAAAAGCTGTCAGTGAATATGTCTGCCAAGAAAAATAGGCTGAGCTCAGCTTAAGTGCAGGAACAATGATGGCTAATTAAAATGTTTTCAGTCCCTAGTGCTTCGCTAGCAGCTGTAGACATCTGCTTGTATCATAACAAGGA
Organism: Ctenochaetus striatus; assembly: GCA_034780835.1. Lineage (NCBI taxonomy): Eukaryota > Metazoa > Chordata > Actinopteri > Acanthuriformes > Acanthuridae > Ctenochaetus > Ctenochaetus striatus. Next base: position 15,622,318 of record JAUZTA010000027.1, read on the forward strand.
TTTAGGATGCTGATGTGAGTGTGTGCGCATGTGGGTTTGAAATCTAAGCTAGTGTGAGAGATTGCAAGTTTATGAACTTGTTCAATAATAAGATTTTCCTTGTTCAAACAACTGACAGTTGCAATATAGATGATTCTGGCAAATTCTAAGCCCTACGGTCATTGCATACACACACAAACACGCACACACCAAAAACACTGATAACACACTTACCAACACACACTTGCATGCCTAGTCACCACGTACCACATCCATATCTGCACACGCACGCATACACAAACAAAAATTTTAATCCACTGTTGGCAAAAAAATCTGCTAATTTCACAGTCGAGTGAGGAAACAAAATGCTTAAATGTGCAGAAATTGTCACTTACACTGCATAAGAAGAGTATTAGGATAAACCCTGCAGGATGCCTTATGGTTGAGACAACACCATGATATGTGTGTGTATGTATGTGTGTGTGTGTGTGTGTATGTATGGGTGTGTGTGCGTGTGTGTGTTTGTGTATGTGTGTGAGCAGAGATGAATTTCCATGCTGCTGCTGTGGTCAGTTAACATGAAAAATTCCAGAGGGCTTGCTGGGTAATTATTGTGTGGCAGAAATGCTTTTTTTTATAAGAGATAAACCTTGTTGCTGACTGATGAGGAAAACAAAATTATTTGAATATTCAGTTTCAGTTTATTCACAGTCTATGCTTGTCTGTGTACAGATAAATATGCATTGTGCTCAAAGCAATTCTCTATCATTTTCTGAGCTGTTGCGTGGGGAGGTGGTTGTATAAAGGCTGAACAAGTATACAAGGTCAGAAGAAGGAGAGAAATATTTAAAAAAAAAAACAAAACGTTATTGCTTGACACACAGCCAACAGAAAATAATGAAGCAAAGGCATGGAAAACTTCTGGGAGAACATTGCTGACAATATAAAAACATCCTTGACTTGTGTAGAATGAATGCAATGTTCAGCAGCTTAGTACAACTCCAAGAGGACGTCAAAGGATACTGTACACACATGCAGATGTGAGCGTGCACTTGAACAACACATATACACAGAGGGAAATGGTAATTGAAGACCAGTTCAGTCCTTATTGTATGAAAATGTATGAGGATGGCTGAATTGCTGCAATAGAGAATCTAATCTCTTTCCTTTATTGAATTAATGTCTCTAAGTGTAAGAGACCTGTGCTCTATTTTGGGTCAGGAATATCTTGGACCGCAGCAGCCTTGTATGTAAGAAATGTTTAACAATGACTTATTACCTTGCTGCATTGATTTCTACCTGATTCAAGTTACAACTCAGGCCACACCACAGAGTCCAAATTTCATACAGTTTTTTTTTTACAGCTTGTGGCGTATATGATTATTATTCCTGAGGGCAATGATGTCTAACTTGGTTTAAGGATGCAAGATATTTTTTTTCCTTTCTTCTTTCCTTCTGGCTCAGTAAGTGTATAAATTTTCACAGAATCATTTAATTGCTATGGTGGTTGTCGTAGCTATCGCAGATTAAAAACACGCAAGCCAACTCACTAGATGGGGACAATCTTGTGCCAGCTTAAATATCTTTTTAATGTTGTTTCAAGTTAGTTCTGCAGTTAAAGAAAAAGAAGCTCAATTGTAGTTTTTGCTGCCTTGGCCTAGTTGTATCCCATTTAAGCAATCTACAAATTATTCTGGGGACTAGGGAATGGTACAGCTCAGAGGGACTGAGGTGATCTCAAGGCTTATTGCTGGCAGACCTCTGCATCACAACAGCCAATGAATGTTGTGGACGCCAAGGCCCAAGAGGAGCACAGAGGGTTATTCGATATATTTAAATGTTTCTTGAAATGTTTCCATGTGTTTGCTTGGCCTTTGTTGCTGTAGAAAAATAAAGTTTGTTCTGCTTCGTCTATAGAAAGGCATACAGGGTGAGCATAAGTGCAAAAATTCCGTTTTTGCTGAGAGCTCTCAAATTTTGCAGATAGATATTAATCACTAAAGTTTGATTTCAAGTAAAAATAAAAAAATCTGAGTTTTCAGTAGTGCTGAAAGGCGCTCTTTATTTCATTTTGTTTGACAGACAATTACTTTTGCTTTTGGTTAACAGTCAAAAATGAATACATGGATTTTAGTATTAAACCTACTCAGTTATTTGACAAAACAACCTTAAATTTTCAGTACAGTTTGCCAATGGTGTCAAAACCACAGCGTGCTTGACCACAGTGAGCTTTGACATTTAAAGTGCAGGTAATAAACCAGCAAAAAATATGATTAATAAGTTTGTAAGACAGCAGTGAAATCTGTCCACTTTCTGTCCACAAATCTGAACATTTTGGAAGCATCAAAGTGGTGCTACCTTAATTGACCCGTATGCTAAGATGGCCATGTTGTAGTTAAAACAGTCATAATTCAACTTCACTAATTTATTGCCCTCAAACTATACGCCTTGTCATCTTTGTGAAATGCAAATTTATTGTTTAACACTCTTGAGAAATGTCATCTCCACTTTTCATCTCTCGCTGAGGAAGTTCAAGTGTCTGTCAGTAGTTATGCATCAAGTACTCAAAGATACTTCAGCCAGTCAAATGATTAAAAAGCTGCGATTGCTGTTTTCACAGACATGCAATAACACATCTCTGAGTCTTTAAGGTCAGCCCCTCTTCAGTCCACTTCAGTCTACATGCTGCTGTAGTTAGTGAATAAGTGTCTAAATTTCCCTCTCTCATCTTATGAAGTTAAACTCAACCTAGTTGGCATATTTTGACCTCTATAGTGGCATGATTTTTAACAGAAACCTCATGATCTAACTCAGGACTCAACCTGAGAGAGGCCATAGCTCTGCTTTGCTACAACATGTGCCTGTTTTCTTGCCTGCTTCTCCTCTTTGAGTATTGGTATAGTGGGTGTGCAATAATAGGTATAAGTAAGAGGCGCCTCTTGCAATTCTCGCCTCAGGTCAAAACCTCATTTATCTGAACCCATGTCACTGTTCTCCAGTGTTCTTTTTTATTGTTCTCGTATTGTAAGAAATGTTTGCGGGTATTTTCATGTGTTTGAGTATGTAAATAAAAAATCCCCTCACCTTAAAGACCAGTTCGCCCATCAGTCCGTTCCACTGACCGTCAGGCTGCAAGCTGCCATATTTGTGGTCTGGAGCCACGTAGATCTCATACTTAAAGCCCAGATAGTTGGACAGAGCATCCAAGACATCAATGGAATAGCCCTGGTACTTCTTTGGCTTTCCAAGAACGTTCTCTGACACCATGACAAACGGTTCCTCCTGAAAGGCAAAGATCAATATGTGTGTCAGTAAGTTAGTCAGGCAGTCAATCAATGTGCCAATCATTCAAGCTTTAAATCACCCAATTACTTAAGTAGCTATTATACCACAGAGGATGTTCACCCTTAAGGTGGAGGAGATTATCTGCGAGGGCATGCATTGTACATACAGTCTGAAAAGGTTATTTTAAACACATCTTATTCACAGTGCTGGTGTGATTTTAAGTTAGGATATAAGTATCCCAAACAGCTTGGACAGTTAAAGTCTGTTGGGTTTCACAGTCATTTTTAACACTGATACACAGTCTTGTTCTTATTACTTTTCACTGTAACATTGCAACCTTTAAAAGCTACCTCAACGCCCTCCAACTCTCACTATACAATACCACCGTGTGGGTTGGGTGCAAATGGGACTTGTCAGCTTCCTGACATGTGAGATGTCATAGCGAGGGTGAGATTTCACCCCTGGCGGTCAAAAGTGTATCACATCCTCCTCTCTTGCTGTATTCATGAGGATCCTTGTTTCCCAGTTGAATGTGAGATACTCACAGGAGCAATTAAAAACATTGCTCTGCAGTACTTTTAGTAGCCAAAAACTTTACAGAATTCCTCAGACGAGCATTTGCAATTCAAGGACTGTAAACTGAAGATTAGAAATTATTTGTAGCACATTGTTCTTTTAATTGATAATGTAAAAAAAATTTTAAAAATACATAAAGAACAAAAAAAGTCAGGAATAATTCTGCCTTCTGTTGTTGCAATGAAGGCAAACCAGATGTTAAGCAATCTACCAAAGCAGATGCAGCGACACAATGTTAGTTATAGCTTTTTATGTGTTTAATTTTCAAGCTCCAGTGCCTTTCTTTATAAAGGTCTGTTTTTAAATTTAGGGGAAAAAAAACAATCTTGTTTTGGCTGGGCTCCTAAAGTTTCCCGCTTAGCTATCTTTTGACTCAAAGAGGTACCTTTATTAAATTATTTACTTAAAACATAACCTATTTAATGTTTTCAAGTGAATTAAAATGCAAAAAAATCAATAACTGTATCAAGCAATTCAGCAGATTTGTTTTTTATGGGTTCATTTTTAAATGCATTTGGGACGGCTGAGCCTTCTTTTATCGATATCGCCGAGGCATCTAAAGGGCAGCTTCCTGCAGTTAAATGACATCCAGCAAAGCTGACATTTCAGGCAATTAAAAGAACACAGCGCAAGGAGGAACACTTTTTATTTTTAACAAGGGGAGCACGAGGATGTTTACTTTTGTTTACTGTGCTTGGATTGAGTGTTTCATGAAGGGTTTTTTTCTCTCCAGCTCCAGTCTCTCTCAAGTCCTCTCCCTCTCTCACCCTCCTTTTTCTCTCTTCTTTAATAAATCCCTATTGATGAGTGAAATGTTTTAGGCCAATATGTCTTACAGATTTATGAGGGCCCGCATGTTATTGACTGAATACTGGCTGCACATTAAGCACACATGTACAGACACATACACACACACGCGCGCAGGCTGTGCTACGCATTATCTTGGTGGTTTCTAATCCTTGGTAGCTGCTGCTGTTCAATAAGCTATTAGGCAGCGAGTGGACATGCATGCCAAGTCCCTCTCTCACCAGAGGCATCCATCAATCAAAGCAGGAACACCCACTAACACACACACACATACATAATGAATGATTCCCCAAGTACTACTGATTGCTTCCCTATGTGGGTACCTTAAATAGACAAACAAAAAACATGGTGGCTAAAAACTGCTGTACTGCCGAACAATAACACAGTCAGCCATTTGCTAAGACCTTAATACTACTAAATACACCTTTAAGGTGAATGTTCGCATTTGAGGTGGATTTAGAAGGTAAATTATGGATTACATAATTGCTTTCTTTAGATTTTTAATTGGCACTAGTAACAGCAGGATGGGATTGCCCATATCAAGCCTTCAAGCTCATTTGTTTTGACAGCATGCATATGAGGGTGCGAGATAATTATACACACAAAACTTTATAACACTTCTTTGTATATCTTTATCTGAAGAACAACAGGAGTCTTATGAAATTTAAAAACCCTGATATATGTCCTGTGAGCTACGAGGATGTTATATAGTTAGTAAGTGGTGAAGAATGAAACAGAATAAGACCTAGAGCAAAATAAGTTTCACAAAGAATTAAAAAACTAAAATTTGTGTATTTACAAAAAAAAGTAAAAATAAACAGCAAAAACATATTGGTTGCGCTTGACACTGCAGCTTATTAATAGAAAGTTTGAGCTTGTCCTGGAAAAAAAAAAAATTTCTCATGTCCAAACACATTTAACTTATTCCTCTCCACATTTTTCTCATTAACATTTCCTCCTTATGCTTTTCCTAATAACATTTCAACACGTGTGAACCAACTGGCCTTCCGAGTAATCATGCTCTTTGCTATACAGAAAAATCACACACAAGCACACGTTTTTTTACTAGTCTACACATGCATGTAGATGCTTAGAAACCTGCCCACCCACGAGAGTGTGCAAGAGAACCATTTAACACAACCAGCAGCAAATCAATAGAAGGCAAGAAACTGTGCATGTGGAACTCAGTGTAGGTGTGTGTATATGGGGGTGGGAGCATTTGAAGGTGCTGAAAGCATGCTTGGTAGGTAAAGGCCTAGGAAAACAGAATATATAAAAGCCACTCACATCTTTCGTGTCTCAAAGCCAACCCACGGTTTTTGCTAAGCTCACTGTTCTCTGGCGAGGGCACAGGTTGTTTGACACAGATGTCATTTCAAGTTGGCTGTACAATACATGACAGTTCTCCCCTTCATGCAGACAACAACATGAACCTTCCCTGCACCTGAACAGATGAGCGCGCCTATTGCTGGACTGCCACTGATCTTTCCGTCTTTTCTAAGCCTGTAAAACATGGTGGCTGTTGGAGAAACTCTGTCAAAATTGTGTAAAACTATCCAGACAAATAATTGCTGTAACATTAAATCTTAATAAAAGACATAGGCCACGCATTTGCCGAAAAATGTCTAATCTATTAAATGTGGTTTCAGGAGTTGTTCAAGTATTAAGTTTTAGAAGGCAACGAGTCATGTAATCATCTGAACACTTCCCACGGCTCACTGGTTAGTCTGACTTTGAGCTGCTGGGCTCAATCAATATTCAGTCAATGGTTTCCAGACTAAAAACTTGTAACTAAAAAATTAGCTTGTAAGGGCGAAGGCTGGCATTGTGACTCTAATCCGTCTCTCTCTCCTGTCTCTTTTCTCTCTCTCCGATTTTATTTTTGAAGTCTTTTCCTTTCCCCTGCCACTCAACCAGCTGTGATACACACCATTTGGCGTCTTTCCACAACACAACGTCTCCTGCTTTCCCCTCACATATGTCTCGGACACCTCTTCTCTCTCCATCCATCCATCCATCCATCCATCCTTAAAGGCTACAACATATGTCATCCTTGCAGTACTATCCAACATCCCTCTATATCCAGCAATCCCTCTCTCACATCTCCTCTTTGTCTCTTTCTGAAATTGCTCCCATCTCTCATTCCCGCTCTCCCTCCTCCTCCACCGTCTTTCCCCTCCACAAATTCTCTTCGAACACGTTCATCCCCTGCCTCCTCTTGACTGGAAGTACCGCATCTGGTCTCAGAGCTGCTCGGGCATTTTGAGAGACATGATCAGGACAAGGAACAGCACTTTTCACAAAGACTGCATAATGTCATTTGGATTCCTCTGAAGGAATGTTGAGAATGACAGCGTCATCTGTAGCAGTGAGCACTTTTAAAGCACTCTGAGGTTTTTGTCTGTGGATTTGGTGTAAACTGTATGCTGGAAAGCTCTCTCAGTCTCTGCAGAAGATTAGATTTAATATTGTTATAAAAATGAATTTCCCTGCAGTCTCTGTTTAAAAAAGATGGAGAAATTGTGCTGCAAAATAACAGAGAAGCAGTGCAGGTTGGAACTGGTTGGCTTATGGGTTAAGACAGACACTATGAACTGAAATTTTCCTGGTACTGCTGTTTAAATTTTCTTTCCTTCATTTTCTGTGATATATTTTCTTTTTCCTGCCTAACAAATTATAAAAATACTGTTTTACCAGGGAGAAAAATGTCACATCATGTTTTCCTTTATCTCCCAGAATTCATTGCAACGCTGTGTTTTTTAATCAAAGAGCAGATATGGAGGATAAACAATATGACATAATTAGTTTTGCTCAACACTGATAACTGTGGACAAAAAAAAATAAATCCTAAAACAATAAGCCACTTACTTGTTTGAAAAAAAAGCTCTCCATAGTTACAAGTTAATGCAATAAGAGTCATAAGTCTTACAAACATAATTATTTAGGAAAGACTGTAAACTGTTTATTTAGACTTTTACTTTACTAAAAGCCCTTGAAGTAGCAGCACAATAGTTAAACATAAACATTAACTTTCTGTAATCTAACAGTTGGTCAGAAACAAATAAAGAAAATTTCCTGTCTTCATCTGTCAGCACAACTTTCTGAATTGTGGTTTGTTAGTTTAATTTTTGGTCCCTATGAGCTTCATCATCCTCCAAAGTAAAACTTTAGGTTCATTTTGAGAAAACACTGTGAGCGCTCTTTCATTATCTCCAAAAATGCAAACTCCAGTTAAAAAGGGACATCTTCTGCCTCTGGCTGCATATTTGGGCTGCAGTAGCTACATTCACAGCCTGCTATTCAGAAATAAGGATAAAATCAGGAAAATGTGGGGGCACCTTCAAAAAAATTAAGAAGCAAAGGAAAAAAAAAACAGTAAAAGATGAAAACTCAGCTGCTGAGATGAATCAAACTAAATTGGGAACATATGCATGTGAGTGAGTGGTAATTTCGAGGCTGTCTGATTTTGCACCTTCAGAGTTTCGCTTCTGAAGAAAATCGTGTTCTTGTCTCGAACACATCAGTCTAATGTGACTGTTTAAAGGCTTCAAATTCAATTTCCCTGTTGCAAAATATCAATTTCAATCACATTTACAACCAGAATGATAACACTACTGAGCTCTGTGCAGGGACATAAACACATAAATATAGTGATGTAGCCTTTACTTGGTAACATCCATTTAATAATCAATGCAGTCCCAGCTAATCAATAGTATTGATTGAGAGTCACCAGCCCTAATAGTGGTATGATCTCATCACCAATTAACTAATCAATAAATATTTAACAGTCTGACAGATAGAATAGAACGAACATGTCAAAGTTGTCTTGTGTGTGTGTGTGTGTGTGTGTGCATGTGTGGGGTGTGTGTATGTGGGGGGGGGGATTCACACACTTGTAACAGGGCAAGAGACACACTGCATGGTTCTGTGTGAGGCCACTGCACTGTACAGACAGAAAACAGATATATCAGACTGGAAACAGCTCTGGGCAACACAGAACAATCTGTTCCAAAGGTCCCCTCAGAAACTTCACATCATGAAGACACATTTTCACACACACACACACACACACACACACACACACACCGCAAACGCACACGCGCAATCAGGATGTGCAGTTCAACCATTCTCACATAAAATGAAAACAGTACATGCGGGCAGCACCCTTGACATTTCCCACTGTTTCTGTCTATTTCTGGCTCTAGGCACTCAC
>JAUZTA010000027.1:15634409-15652830 GCA_034780835.1 Ctenochaetus striatus
TGGTGACAGCAAAACAGCGATGAAACCAGACTTTTCCAGCAGGACCAGAAGAAGTGTCGATAAAAACAGCATGACAAAGGGAAATTGAAATAGCACTGCAGAGCAGTGTGTGCTCCCATATCCATTCAGATGTTCACTTTCCGAAATCTTGACCAGTCTTTAATGAACAGTTGGACATCTAGTAAGCGAGTGAACCTAAGCAAACACACCTGTCACAGCACACTGTACTTCAGGCTCTACTGAGCTATGTCTCAGTATAACACTGACTTATCCTTCAAGTCAGTGTGAATGCTTTCTGATAAGATTGACTGCGAATGTCAATGTTTCAAAATCAGGAAAAACAAGAACTGCATTGCCTTCTGCTGTCATTTTTACCCTTAAGCGAGGCACTCAATATTGATTCTTCTGGACTGTGTTTCTAAAACAAGAGTTCCTTTAAAAGATCAGTTGAAAACTATGCTGGCATCTACTGCCTGTTGCCCTGTCATCATTTACAAGACAAAACTTTTTTAGCTTTAAATGCCTCAGCGCATGCCGTGTTTGAAGTCAAGACTACAACTTGCGACTCTGAAAAGTGAGGATGATGAATATTAAAGGAGATTCAGTAATTAATATTCTGCAATGGCCTGTAATGAATGTAGTTTGTGTTGCATTTCCCACAGTGTTTAAACATAAGTCAATAAGTTGAGGGGAAACACATTAATCAACTGAGGCACTACAGTAATCACAGAGTCTATCAATCATGGGCAGCCTGGCTTTGTTTGCAACTGTATAGCGAATGCATGGGACTTCACTCAGTCATTAACAAACGCACCAAGACACACTCATGGTACATTAAAGGCACATCTAGTTTTACTCTCCACTCTCACTATTAACCTTAATGCACTGGGAATTTTGAATAGTACAATTAAATGATTATTAAATGAATCATTTTAGACCAGACTCTGGCAGCAGGAAGGTGAGCATCAAGAACACTCTCCACAAAAAATCAAGATTTTAACCCTGTTAGCATGTCCGTGAAGTATTTTTATGTGCTCCAAGACATATCATGACCTAAAAAAGAAATCAAGGCCATGTCAGTGCATGAGAGGGGACTTTAAATATTATCCAAATTGCCTGTTATAAACAAGTACTATTCTGTCTGGAAGAAAATCTTCATGGTTCAACTGCCCATCTGTTTGTGGGACCTTCATATTATAAAAAGGCCAGTTTTCCCTTTATTGTTCCTGTCAGTTCTTAAGCTGTTAGTTAAAAGACAAATGCATTTATTTCAAATGGTGGCATGAGGACAATATAGAATGAAGCTGAATGAAGTCATTTCAGCAATTCCTCTCCAGTATTTTGTCAAAATACCTCCTCTTTCTGATGGATTACATTTCTCTCAGAAAATATGATTTTATTTCTGTTTATTGGCTACTATAAATCACGCGGAGATCTGTCAATCTGTTACCACAAGATATTAATAAAAACTATAAATCCTTTAATTCCCTATTTAACAAACACTGTTTCATTTCACAGACCAGCTTGCAAATGTGATTGGATGTAGAAGAGAAAAGAAAGAAGGGTGCAGGGACACAAAAATAAGTCAGAATGAAAGAACCTCTCTGCAATATTAAAACAAAATTGGCTACGCTACATTATCTGAATATCAATATTTTCACCTTAGATTTATATTGTTTTGACTTTCATATAAAAGTGTGTATGCACAGTGTGTGTGTGTGTGCACATGCACATGTGAATCAGGAGTTAAAATGGCAGCCTGTTTAGCAGAGTGGCCCACTGCCTCTGCTTATCTCCACGGCTACAGATAAGGGCTCATTCCCCCCCGACAGTATGAAATAAATGTGGATGTGTGTGTGTGTGTGTGTGTGTGTGTGTGTGTGTGTGTGTGCATATTAAGTAAATGACCCACTGTGCTAAGACCATTACCATGTAGACTCAGGCTTCACAGCACTGCCACTATCATCCCACAATCCTTTTATTTATTCATCTAGCACTACCACTATTTTCCTGTTTTTACTTTCCTTTGTTTCTAATTTACTCTTTTTGTTTAATCTGTTTTTTTTTTCTTTACTTTACCAACAACTCCATTCTTTTCTCAGCCTCTGTATCTCTCTTAATGTCTAGTCTTATCACTTTTTTATCCACAACATTTGCTCATTTAATCACCTAAACCAAATCGATGAGAGTGTCTTGTAGACACACACACACAGCACGCAGAGCCAGAAAGGTGCAGAGCCATAATGTCCTAATAATCATATTAAACAATATGATGTAAAGCGGCACTGAGATGGGAAAAAAAAGAAAAATACTTGTGCCAGTGACAATCCTTATTGCTACCTAAACTGTTTTTGAGTGAGTGCACGTGTGTGTGTGATTGTGACCGGGTTATATATTAGTAATGCATAACACATAATAAGGCACTATGTGGCCATTGATATCAGCAACTCCATTAAAATTTTGCATTTTGAGGGCCCGGCTCTACAAGAGTGCAGAGGCATGCATTGAACCCTTAGTTTAATATTCTGCACCTTCAGTTGAAATTTGAATAATAAATGCCAAGGGCAAGGTGGTAGGTCTTCAGACGCACCAACTGTGGGGGTGTTTCTATGCACAGCTACTGTTTTTGGGGTCCATGTGCAGCAGTGCAACTTTCAAAAGGGCAGGGTGTTGGTGAAAACAGGTCAGCACATGAGGTGATTATTAAACACTTATTTGGCCAGACACATCACTGTCATAGTTCTGAAGCAGTCGAGACAATAAAAGATAAACATGATGAGGACAGCACAGCAAACAGCCTGTATGAATGATGTCCATGGTTGGATTTTTTATTTCCCAACTAAAGAATTCAATCATGTTTTCAGTGAAAGAAGTCTGATAAATTTGCCTATTTTGGTCAAAGTTTAATTTTTGTTTTGCTGTGTTCTGAATACTCCTTGGTAACTTACTAGAAATTTACAATACAATTCTCAACTGTTGAGTTTTAACAAGAGACAGATGATAATTGGACCTCTGCGTCGCTGTCCATGGTCCTGAAATATGCACGAAAATAGGTTTGATAAAAAACCTTTCCACTACTTGCTCTGAGTTGCAAAAAATAAGCACCAAATGTTTGGAAGAGAGAACTACATGTTTGTTACAGAGCACAGTAGGGCCATAGAGTCATGTAACAGTGTCATACTTTGGCTTTTACCAAAACAAGCCACTGCCTGTGGCTGTTGGCACAGGAGCTTGGACTGCATCACTGAGTAGCATGCATGGAGATAAATTACAGTATTTAAATCTTGTTGATTCAAGTCTATTCTATTCTGTCAAGTGATGTCCTTGTCTTTTAACATCTTAAATTTAATGGATTTTTGTTATTTTTAATATTTTGTGAAATCACTTTCAGGAGAACGCCACATTTCAAATCTCCAGAGGGTTTTGTGCCATTCTCCTTCACATTAACTCTTGTTTCATTTTGTCTATTTTTGATACTTTTATAAAGAAATAAATAGAGTATTCTGTTCTATTCTATTCTCACCTGCTCAATAACCATTAAGCTAAAAATGGTCTACTGCAATGTTTTGACAAGTCAAGCTATCATAGCTATCTAAGCATCGAGCTGATGTTTCTGGCCACTTTATTACAATACTCTAATCACTATCTTTAACCAAAAGTTTAAAAAGATTTGACAATTCTATAAGAACACAATATTAAAGAGAAAATTAACTTCATTCACATGCATTTGTAGTGATAATATGATTCTCTCCTAAAGCTAGGCTATTAACGTTTGTAAGCCATCAAGAAATACGTTTGCGTTATAAAGTGGTTTTAACATCATTATTTGTGTTGCTTCTCTTGCAATCATTAGAATCATCATGACTAATGTCATGGAGATAAAATGAAAGACTACACAACATGTAGCATTGGTAAATGAATGTTTTATGTGGTTCCCAGGGGAAATCAACATTGCATCTGTAAGAACAAACAGATATTCAGGCAAACAATATGATATAAATAACTGTTGATTTATTCATATCACTCTCTGTAGCTGCAGATGTTGTCATTTTGCAGAAGTGATAAGTGAGATTTTGTATCTATCACAGCGGGGCATTATGTTTTTTCATCACGCTTGATGTTTCCTCATGTTGTTCATTGTTTCCTCTAGTGATTCATTTTCATTAACTTTTGTTTTGAAAACTTTGCAGTCTGCATTCATGGTTGGTCCTTTTTTATCCTTCAGGGGAGTCAAAGGATGTTGGTTCGAACCATGAAGGTTATTTTCTCCATCTGATTGTGTATAAGAGGCCGCTTCTCTCTGAATATTGTTTCTAATAAGGTGAAATAAGCATAAGTTCTGTTTGTGTTGAGTGACACTAGGTTGTATGTTTGTTCCAGCATTATTGGACCCCGGAGATCCGACAAGCACACATATTAGCTTAGTGTAACACTGAAAAGAAGAGGACAATTTACCATCCCCACTGTCACCGTGATCGGCCAACTCTTATATACACACACACACGCGAACATACGCGGACAGACTAGGGAACTTAAAAGGATTTGTGACTACACACATTTAAAAATAATTGGACCTTCGACTGGTGCTGTGTGGAGACCCAACAGGGTAATTTTACCATAACAACAAACCCTTTAACTCGACAGAACTCACCCAACCATCTTACACTAACTCTGGACACACTGTGTAGGTGTCCTGTAGCCTAAATGGCATCTCGCAAAGACTGCAGTTTGTTTTGAGGTTTCATTTATCCCTCTCTTTTTTTCCTCCCTGTGGCAAACACACCAAAGCTCACTTTTCATTTAGCTTTGGCTTTTTGGGCTGATTGTTACATACATAACTCGAAGCAATCCAAACTCAATCAATGGCAGGTGACATTTTCAAGCAAAGGGTCTGGGAACAGTGAATACAGCACTGACGGAGATTAGCAGCTGTGACTAAATCAATATGCATAGGAAGTTGTAAGAAGGAAAACTGGCAAAAAAAAAAAAAGTCTGAATAAATGTTGTCAAAAATATGTCTGACACTGCCTCAAATTATTGCTGGTAGACAAAAAAAGCAGCTCTCCATGAAATTGGACCTGGGCAATTGTCGTATTAGCCACTGCACTTTCTCGCACATCAGTTCTACTAGTGGAGCGGGTGGGAGAGATTTGATTTTGGGCTTTACACAGCTAGAAAAATACAATATGAGTCTTTATCCCTTCGTTCATCTGTTTCTCTGTGCTAACCTTGTATAATCTGCCAAGCACTGGTGTGTTGCTTCCAGCCTCTGTATCTCTGTAACACTCCTTCTGTCACCTCCGCCAAACACTCATATGTCTGCCATCGCAGTAAAGAGACAGTAGCCAGGCACTGACACAGGCAAGCTGCTGAGTAGTTCCACTACTCCTGTTTCCCCCGCTCTCCTCCAGTTTTTCCCCCAACCCCCTCTCTCTCCCCTGCTACTCAGTAACATGTGTCTGAGTGCAGTCTCCAAACAGCTTGCACACCAAGCCTTCCTTCTGTCCCTTCTCCTCTCTTCTTTTCCTTCAATCCCTCTTCCAATTCTTTTCAGCCTGCAAATGCTTTCTCTATCACACCCACTGTGTCTCTTCTCTGTCCCTCTCTCTGTCTCTATCTTCTAGCAGAGAAGGGACAGCTTGTTGCAGCAAGCAGTCCATGCTGCACTAGTATCAGTGCTCTGCACCACCGGCTGCCTAATCTCAACCTTACAGTCTGTGTGCTCATCCTTCCTGCTCCCTCAGAGAAAAGTAGTTCCCTTTCAAGGGTATTCTGTTTTATTCTCCTGCAGGTCTCCATCTCCATATCCGTGTCTCACATAACTGAACGAATCACATTGTTTTCAATCCTGCTCTTTTGACTTGCTTGTTTTATTTGGACAATTTAGTCTCTTTTCTAAATTGTCGGTATGATGAAATTATAGAACATAAATACGTATTTCCAACTCAGTCATTGAGTCTTTATAATAACACAACCTGGAAAGCAATTATATTTGAAAGACTTATGTGGGCAAAGTTCTTCCCTGCTAACTGCTTCCCTAACTGAACTGAATTAAAGAAAAAAACTATAACAACAGCAAAAGAAATATTGCGGGCAAATTGCTGATAAACTGTGCAATAGGTTAGATAATAACATAAATGGAAATATGGTCCATTAGAAAAAGCTTCTTTTCTCAATCAGGGTTCCAGTGTTTCATCAATGCACAGAGAAAAAAAATCAATTTTACTTTCAAGAATTATGTTAAGCTAAACAGAAGAGCTACTGATTGAAATCAGATAAATATACTGTCAGTGTGAATCATGTTTCGGCATCCTACCTTATATCCACACAATTAAATTATACCTACATGAACAACTAAAGAGATGTTTAAAATAAAGCATGACACATTACATCAATGTATCAGTGCAAATAAATTTTAGCATCCATGTAAGAGAATGTTTCTGCTTCTACTTATCATTGAGGGGCCAAAACAGAAGCCTTCGCTGCAGAATCACAGTAATCTGAGGCATTGTGGCATATTTTAATTTCTGTCTTAATGCAGGCTATGAACAGTTATCTGGTTGGGTATACATGTATTAATGAATGAAAATCACACTTTCAAGTATAGTTTGAAATATGTCCCTAGGATTAAAGTTAGGGGTTTGGCCTAATGAAAACACTTTCTGAAATTATTAAAAGTCAAGTTAACCACTTTATGAAAGGGGATTTTTATCACACTACAGCATTAAAGGCTCCCAGCCACCAAAATGTTGTCATACTTTACTGTCACATCAAACCACACACTCATCTGCAGGACTGGCCTCATATTTGTGCATTCAGAGAGCACACTACATTTTATTAAATATATGTGTGCTCAAACTTCTGTAGTTTGAGCACAGCTTTAGGTCAGTTTTATTTAAATTCTGTGCAGCCTTTGCTTCCAGAAATTCACTTTTAGTATCGCTGCTGTCATTCAATCTTTTAACTGCCTTTGGGGAAACTCCACAAGGTATCATCAAATGGAATAAAGAACGAAACCTTGCTCTTTTGGGTCTTATTTTAGAGTGGTGCTCATGTTCCTCTGTTCAGATTGGATTGCCTTATATGAAAGTGATAGCCTGAATTGCACTTTATATTTTATGGGGGTCTTTTGTGGCTTTGCATCAGTATGTTTGAACTGACAAAATATGAGAGAGTGAGACGACTCTGCTGACTGTTTCTCAACAAAAGATTAAAGGCACCTTCTTTGTGGCCAATAATGTTTTATGGTGAACCATTAGATTGGATGCTTTCACTAACTCTTTTCACTCTTCCTTGCTGACTGAAAAAGGGCTAATTAGTTCCCTTAACAATTTTACTGTTTGATTGTAAATGAAAAGTGTATCCTCATAAAGCACGTCCTTCATCCTTGAGCTATAACATACAGAGTTCCAAGTTTTTGTTATGTCAATCTGTAAAGAAATTGTATAGTGTTACTAAATATATTAAAATGAAAGAAGAAATTCAGCTACCTATTAAGACTGTTCTACAAATATAAAATTTTCGTATAAAAGTCACAACTATGGTGAGTCACAAGACAGTATATTTCATGAATAGTTATTATTTCTTTGTTTTAGGATTACAGAATTCTTACAATTTAATATTAATATTATATGTGAATGGGGTCCCTTGTGAAATGTATATAGAAGCAGTGAAATTGGCAAAAATAAGACGGAAACGACATAAATGAAAGAACATAGTGAGAGCTGGAGTGTATTGATTGTAGATGATCTGTTCAGGACCTGAAGTAATAAACTCTACATTTGGTTTTGCGGAATCACTCATACGCTTTCACTCTCTCTTTCTCAACTACACAACCGCACACATACACACACACCAGCACACACACAGCAGTCTGTACAAACTGATCATTACAATAGCGACAACAACAAGCTCTGTTCTGATTTCCCAGATGAGCTGCAAGCTGTTTTATTGCTTGCTTGAATTGTTTGGAAGATGTGTGTGTGTGTATGTGTGTGCGTGTCTGTGTGTGTGTGTGTTTGTGTGTATGTGTTAGGGAGGGTAGGTGGTGTTTTGGTGTCTGTGTTTGTGTAAACAATTCAACCTTTTTGCTTTAGCATGCTTTTATATATCAAACTTCAAATGATTAAAATGACTAAATAATTAAACTGTATTATCATTTAATAGGGCCCTCTGTCTGCTTTTAATTGAAATACAGTTTTTATTAATATTGCATTAATATTGCCTCAGTGGAGTACCGTGAACATCTCTTTCAAATCAATTAACCTTTGTCTTTGAGACATGTTGGGCAAATTGAAAATACATTTTTGTGTGTAAAATTAAGCTATATGACGACTTCCAAGGGCATCTCATCATAAAATGTGTTGCAAATTAATAATAAGGTGTTTGCATAATTTGTGTGCTTATCTCATCATGTGTTTATTGTTTTTGTCTTTCATGTTCTCTTAGTGAGAAAAAAACTGGGAGGAAAGTGCAGACGGAAACCAAACGGCAAGTGGAGAGCAGAGGAAAAGTATGAGAGAGAGATTTTAGAAGGACAAGACAGGGCAAATTTTTTTTTTCAATTTATTTTTTAAAAATATGTTCTCTGTCACTGCTTTTACTTTTCCCATAGGAAAATGTGAGAGGAGGTGTCAGACGGTGCTGACTGCCGATGAAGAGACTGATGGAAGACTGCTGAAAGGTTGCGGTTTCTAGCGAGGAATACAAGTGTGACCTGATAGGGGTTGCCTGGAAAGTTGTTTGATAGGGCTGACGGGAGGAAAAAGTTCTTAACTTCATTTGTTTGTTGTCACATTTTGTCATCCTCTTACTACATTCTCTTTATATCTCCATTTACGTCTGTCTGTGTAGTGTTTTGGATAAATGCATGCAGGCAAGCATATATCTTTACTAAGGTTCTAGATCTTTGCCATCACACGAAGGGATGCATAAATTGCTACCTCTTTCTAGAGTGATTGTGTGTATAATTGCCACATTTGTGGCTTGGTAAGTGCTGTTTCACTCTGATAATATTGGTTTAGCCAGACTTCTAACACATGTAGTTGAAGAAGTGTTGCATGCAGCTGAAAATGTATGTAAATGCACTCATGGACATCATCCCAACCCACACATGCATGCACTCACACTCAAACATGCATGCACGCAAACAAATGCATGCACACACACACACACACATCAGATGAAGTAGATCCATAGGGACTGTTATGTGAAGTTAAGCGCAGCAGGAATAAGTTAAAGTCATTAAATACCACTGGGTTATGAATAATGCATGCCACATGCATGTGGGGTTAGATATTACGTATGCACATATGCAGTGAAATGTTATAATGGAATAAATGTAATACTTCCCTTAGAGATATGGTTTTAAGCCAGCTTTGACATGTTCAACATGATTTTACTTTTGTCTGCACAACCTATTTCAATCAGATGTGTGAGGCTGGTTTTTGAAACAGTGACGGCTAATCCACCGACATGGACACACTTTTGTTCAGCCTACAACGTTTTACTTTAATAAAATCTTACGAGAGATATGAGAATTTACCTGAATCACCACTAAAACTTTGTAAATCGCTATCTTAGAACAGCAAGGAGCCATAATCCCGCAGAAACCTCTTTTGCTGGTTTAGCTTAGCGACAAATCTTGAGATAGATGGATTTCTGTTCTATAAGTGAAACTGCACAAAGCCAGATTTACAGTAGTAATGGCTTCTTCTTATACCTCTTCTTTATTATTCTTTACTTTTCGTGCCACTACACCAGTTGACTGTATATCTGAGAGAGGCTTCAAAAGGCAGGCCACAACAGGGAGAGTTAATTAAAAAAAAAAAAAGGAAAAAGAAAAAGAAAAGTATATCACCTCAACTGCTGTGTCACTTAGAGTTATTTTATTGTTGTCTGCATAGGACATTCCTTGATAATAGGCCAGAAAATAGCACGGAATATTGTGGATGTCTGGGCACAACATTTTCTTTTAGGAACTTGTGTGCAGGTTTGCCTCAGCTTGCAAGTAGATATTGTGTATCTATGATATCAGGACACATATTGCATTCATCTTTAAACTCCAAATCGCAGAGGATTTGTTGCATGCAACCTGATATCTCCACCCCTGAAATCCTGTATTTTCTGTAACTCTATCCTGGTTGTCTGTTTATTTTTTGATTTCTCATTCTAATGTTGTAGTCCTACTGAGAAAGTAGAAAATGACAACACAGCAGTCTGTTTACACAACTTCAGCTACACTAAAATAGTTAACCAGCATGTCAATCAGTCTGACAGCCGTCAGTTCATTCAGTGCTGTGAACTGTGAGTAAGCTAGCCAGTAGGTCAGTCAGTAAGTGTGACTCAGTTGTTAAAACCTTGACAGGTCTGGTAGACAGCTGACTGCTGGACATCACGCACTGTACTTCTGAAGAAATGGACACTGACATCTTAAGTCTGTAACAGTGTACGTTTGTGTGCAAACGTGTGGACAGTCAGGGGCTGTTTTGCAGCCTTTCTGGCAGGGGGATACACTTGGCGCCCTCCACTACTCTGCTGTCCAAATTTCACTCCTTTCACACACACACACACACTGGTTCAGTCCTGTCACCCGTCACTTCCTGCTGTTCACCGAGGGCCTGTCTCTGAGCCTGGCATGTGCAGAAGCAGCCGGTCTGTTGTATTAACACATCTCTTGACCTCTCCCGTAAACTGACATTTGTCTAGCAGGAAAAGACAACAGGCACAAAGTAACACAGAAAGCAGAGATCAGGAGGTTAGGAGGTTAGGAGAGAGACATGAATGAAAAGATGGATGATGATCAGGGCGATGCATTAACATATCTCACAGCAGAAGGACATGCACTCAGGGGTGAGAGTAAGACCATCAGGCAGCCAACAAAAAACTCAGTTAAAGCCACTCGCACAGCAGTTTTAACATCCTGTGGCAGCTAGGAGATGATAAAGTTGAACTAATGTGGTATTAAGGGCAGGATCCATCTTTTCACATCAAAACAGAATTAGAATTAAATTCAGGGCACATAATGCTCCTCTCTTTGTTCTTGTCTATTCCCTGCATGGCCTTCCCGCCCACTAAAACTAATACAATTTCAGGTGTGCTGCCCTGGGAAGGGCAACTTTTACCCATGTAGAATATTAAATGTTGCAGCAGTTAATGTTTGAAAAATGCTTTCAGTGACACTGATGAAAATCTAAAATTTGGATTTTTAAAAAATTCAATAAAAAAAAAATACCTGCACAACAGGCAATTCATTAACCACATGGAAGTGTAGTAAGGGTCCAGACGTCAGGTTAGACGGTGGGTTTACAAAATGCCGGACTATGACATCAAAGGGGGTTCAAAAACTGAGCCCCACATTTGATTGGGTTTAGGTAAAAGCAGCATTTTGATTAAAGATTGTTATTTCAATTAAATCCTACAGTAAACACATACATGTTACAAGTCAAGAAATGTTGTAAGTACCTTAACACAAAAATCCAACAAGCAAAATTTGATCGCACAGTCCTTTTCTAGCAGAGACTGAATAGTGCATGTCAAGCTATTAAAGGGATAATAAATAAAATTCAATGTCAGATGATGTTTCACAGATCCTGTAAGTTTAGTATGTTGTAATTGAACAAATTAAAACAATTAAAAACATTGATGATTGTAAATTTTTAATAAAAGTGTTTGGTCAAAATATACTGAACCCTGCTTGAGTGCAGCCCAGAGATGTTTAGAGAGTCCAAATGAATTTGCTTTCCTTATATATGTCTTTAACCACCATGCACTGAGTGGAAGGAGACAGCCAGCAAGTACAGGAAGTAGAGCGAGGCCAGCTGGGGTAAACAGCAGCAATAATCACTAGAGAAGTTGGGTAAACACACACGAGGAAAGGAGAGGTAATCCTCTAGCGAGTTTGCTGTGGTAGCGACATGAGGAGTGAAGAGGGAGTTAAGGAACTTTAGATGGAGTAGAACGGTGAAGGTGTTTGTGCACAGTAAGCTCGAGAGTGTGTGTAGGCTACTGAGTGTGTACTCATAAGGTTTGTGTACACTGTATGTGTATTTCTCCGTGCTATGTACTTTATTGTCTGACTGTGAGGTTTCTGCTCGCCCGTCGCTATGTAAATATCTTGCATGTGTATGTGTAGGTGGCTTTTGGGTGGGTGTGCATTCACACACTTGTGTATTTGTGATCCACAGAGGCATGCAGTGCTAGGCAGCACTCTGGCTGCTGTAATCCGAGGTTTACACGCTGTAATGCTGCTGAAAGCCTGCAGGCCTAGCTGGCAGAGAAAGAGAGGGGGAGCAAAGGAAAGAGAGAGAGAACGAGGGACATTATAGAGGAGACATGAAGGAGCTGCTATGGGAAGGGCAGACATACGGAAGAGACAAGAATTTGACTGATTAATGGAGGGGGGAAAGTCTTAATGGAGAAAAAAGAGAGGAAAAATGTGGTTAATAAAAGTAAAGATTGGAAAAAAGAGCTAGAAGGTGTTTGATGGTAAAAGAGTGAGTTGTGAGGTGGAAAAAAACTTAGCAATACTACTAAGAATACCTTTTTAATAAAATAAAAATCACTACAAACATAATAATAAAAAAAGAGAAAAATTAAGAAGGATGGGAAAATCTGGACACAAATTCATGGATTATGAATTGGACATCATTCCCATCTGGACCTCCTCTGCAAATCATTGACGCTACATGACTGAGCCCTGATCATTCAAATTGACCCCTTAAAGAGTAGCGTAATATCAGTTTGATTTACTGATATTAATGCATTTCTTTGGCAAGGGGGTATGTGTATGATTAAGCATGAAAAAAAAAACAGTTTAGGTTTATTTTTACTGTTTCTTTTTTTCTTTTCAGTTGAGCTCTTTCTTCTGGAATGTTAAGAAAAGTTAGACTGCAAGAGCTACTGAGTCAATTAACCTGTCGAAACTTTTCTGTCCACATGCTGTCTTCCAAAACCTCTGAACCTGAAAGACCTCAGAAGAATGAATTCAAATCATTCTTATTATAGAAAAGTAAATGAAAGTTTTTTTAATCAGCTCTCACAAATTGTGATTCTTTGGCTTTGGTCCTAATGAATAATCAGCTTTACTGACATATGAAAAATTGATGACAGAAAATGTTTGAGGCGCTGAAAATTGGTCTCCTTGACTTTGCTTCAACAGTAATGGACTAAGGCGATATTTGCAGAGCGCTGACAAGGTGACAGCCCTACATTTGTTTTTTCAAACACCTCCGTTTTCAACATGCACACAACAACCTGTGACTGGCACTTCAAATCAGTCCACTTCAGGAAGCTTTTTTTTTTTTCAAATCAAATTTTTAGAAGTGTTAACTTGTAAATAGAAGGCTAAGAACAGAAAGGACAATCAGAAAAGAGAACATGTCACCACATCAGCATTGGTTTGGACGTGGTCTGGGGTTTAGTATAGATATTCACACCTTTGATGTAATTCAGGGAGTTTTGGTCCTAAGAGTGCCGATTGCGACGCCAGAGAAGGCAAAATGAAAAAAAAAAACGAGAGAGTGAGGTGCCAGTGAGATGACAGGAAAGAAGATGAGAGGAGAGGAAATGAAATGAGAGAGGGAGGGCTGACAAGAGAGGGAAGAAGAGGGAGTGAAAAATGGATGGCATATCAAACCAATGCAAATCTTTCCCCTCCACCATAATTACTTTAGTATGTGTAACCACAGACACACACAGAAACATACACACTGTAAATCCTTCGTGCCTTTGCTTATTAAGCCAAAGAGAAAATCTACTGCAGGCGTGTGGTGAGTCACTCGTAGATTATTCCATGATATGATTGTTTGGTATCCAGTCCCCTGATACAATGAGTTAGGCTGTGATGTGAGAGTCAGTGTGCGTATATCTGGGAAAAAAGGAAGAAAAACGGGGCAGCAAATCCAAAAAAAAAAAAAAAGGGAAACGATAAAGAGAAATTAATTTCCTCCCTCTCAGAATTTAACCCAAAAAGATAATTGCATATTGTAGACATATTATTTTAAAAATGAAGCATCAGGTGGAACAATGCATATTCTTAGATCCAAGGTTTCATTTCAAGAACAAGGTGTTGCAGCAACGGACCCGGCCAGCAACACATCTTGATAAGTAGACAACCTGCATTCACTTCCATTTATTTTATTCTTTGAAGGGTTGTAGGAGTTTCATGCTTCGTTCCAAGATACACTGAGCAGAAGGCAGGGAAAACTACCAAAGGCAGGTATCCAGTTTCTTTTGTTTGCACAGACGATTATGCCTGAAGTAAATGCCCCTGTGTAAGGGTAGGCTGCAGCTGTAATTAGGGGTAGATGCATGGTGCGTCCCATATCTTGGACCCTCACGTCTTTATGGTTGTTCCTTATGTCTTTGTAAAGCAGATCTTTGGGGTTAACTGCTGCCCTGGGAACTTATATTATGGTAAGTGTATGCGTGATGAAAAAAACTTCATATTGAAAATGAGGTCTTAGTAATTATAAGGGGAATAGCTGACTGGTGTTCTTAATAGCTTTGGGCCAATATTTACTGATTATTTAGTGGAAGAATGAAGAGGCTATGATTGGCCTCAGGAGGCAGGATTACACCTAAGAACTGAACTCATGGAGCTACTCTTTGTCCCTCTAACACTCTTTTCAGTTTGTGTGAGTGTCTATAAATTCATTTCAACACTTCAGAGAGCCGTTTCAATTTCTTGCTGACTTTATACTTTTAGCATCATTGAAAATAATTTAAAAACTTTGCACAGTAAGGTTTTTACAACGTTTATATACAGTACTTAACACTGGGATGGGAAAAAAAAATAGTCAATTAGGGATTTTCTGGAGTCTGAACATAAAGTCAAGACTTTCCCATACAGGAAATGGTGTTAGCTGTCGTGGCTGAGTGCATTTTGTGTGGCTGAAACCAGAGTCATATGGGGCTGCTCATTTTAGTCTGGAGGATTATATGTCTGTTAATATAATGGAGTTGAGGACAGGATGTTGAAACCGGGACCGTGTGGGACTGCGATGGGTCTCATCAATTCACACAGTTCCCTCATCCATTCCATCATTGAAGCAGCCCCTTCTACAGCTATATGCCGTCGGGAATACCTGTCAAAGAGCCAGCACAAATTCAGCTCAAAGAAAAAGGCACAAAGTTACGGGAAATTTGCCAATTTCACAGAGAATAAGGTAATGTCAGGTAATGCTATTCACTCACACCTGAGTGAAGACACCTGTCCAGCTCACCACATGTTCTCCTTTACACAGCTTTATTTCCCACTGTGCCTCTTCATTTCTTTTTACTCCTGCCTACCGCTGCCCTCCTGGACAGTTGGCATGATTTAAAATTAGAAGGCTGTAATTCGTCCAATTTGAGCTCATTATATTCAATCTCATCAGTGTCGACACTTGCATGGGAGTCTTTTAATATTGATTTGCGTGACCTTTGCAGACACTCTTCTTTGTTTGATTAATTGTACCAATGTCTGCCTTTTTCAGTAGGTGTGGCTAACTACCTGTATTAATGGACCAAGTGTCGCCAGTTTTAAAGATTTCCCTTAATCTCCATCAGTTTTCCTGTCTTTCCAACTTTCTCTTGTCTCTTTACCTGTACACTGTTTTTATCTACACTACTCCATGTCTGCCTTTTGGCCTGTCCATCTCCTTTGTAGTCTACAGTTAAACAGCTAATTTTTGAGCCGTGCACTGCATCAGGTTGAGCTTTGGCCTGCAGTGTCCTACTTCTGTGAAGAATCAGGACCTTATCACTGAAAAAGGCTCTTATGATTCACCAGATCTCAGCCTCTTTTTCCTCTTTTGTCCTTGACAGAGAAATAGCATGAACACGTGTTGTGACCTGCGCCTCTAACATATCTGTTTTGCAGAACCTCACCATTCTGTCCTCTACCAATTTGATTATTCACCTCACTTGATCTCTTTCTTGTTCTGTAACCCTTGTCCAATCTCTCTGGCCCTGAAAAGCTCCTTTCCTGCTTCAATGTTCCAGCGGAGGCCCCTCCCTCTCCTCCTCCATCCACAGGCTGGTTGTCTGCACCTATTCACAAAGCCACGGTGTGTTTAACACGAGGACACAACCTTGGTGTCAGATACAACTGCTCTCTCCCTCTTATTTCTTCTTTCACTCATCCCTCCCTCGTTCTCTGCTGCCACCTTAGTGGTGCTATGTTTACAACCAGCTCACAGGCAATTAAGCCTCCCCCTTATCTCTCCATCACATCCATGCCGCTGTCAATCCGTTCATCCATCCATCAATCCACTCCTCTACTAAATAGCAAAGATTAACCCAAGGACTGACAACCTTCACCATTTCCCTATTCCCTATTTCCCCTCTGTCCATCCATCACCTTCCCTCTGTACTCATCCATCCATACATCTCTCTGACTTGTCTTAAATAAAAACATTAGCTTGAGGGCTTAAACATGACTGCCTCTTAGTTTTTTTTTTTTTATCCTCTTCCTGTTTCCCTCCTCCTGTCTCCCCATCATTTCACACAGGACTTGTTCATCCACCCAGACAAAAATACTTTTATTTCCAACATAACCCAAAGTAATGTTGTATTTATATCATGGCGTTCCAGAGACAGGGAGCTTGAGCAGATTTATTTTCTTTGCCTGGGTGCCATCATTGTTTATGCAATGGTCTGACTTGGTTCTGAAAGTCATGAAAACAAAAAACACAATTATAACCCACAAACAATACTGAAGATGTATGGTTATATTCTGTCTACATGAACACATGATTCTTTTAGTGCTCTGTGGGTTTTTTTTTTTAAAAAAGGGCTGTTTCTGTTGCAGACAGGGACATCTCATACTTCACCGCAGCACAATAGTAGAACAAATCAACAGAGTGGGAGTCGGCATCAGAGATTCATAACGCCGAGACATCTTCAGCACTTTTCTGCACTCTTTTTTCAGGCACTGGGTCTACAAAGACAGTTATCCCTATAGTATCCCAGAAAAGGGTAGGGAGCCGAATGAGAACTTTTGTATGCACATGCAGTAGCATTGCTGTTCTTACATCCTGTCATTCCTGCTTTGTGTCGTTCTTTCTTTGTGGAAACAGTTAGAGCACACTGACTCATAAACTGTTTGAATGATTATATACAGCAGAACTTGATTATATGCATCCATCTTTACAGTAGCAGTATTTACACAAAAGAAAAAAAAATCAGCATGCTTAGGCAATGTTTTCTTAAGTCATTGCACAGAAATCTGTCTTGGCTGAGACATAAGACAGGATTGACAGTGGAGCATCTGGGGAATAAAACTTCTCCTGGCTTGTCTCAACAAACAGAGAAGCAGACGAGTGGCTGCCGGGCTAGTGTTTGGTGTTACCCATACTGTTTACACAACGGGTGTTTTTGTTTGGCACCACAGTGAATTTCCCAATGGGGTTTGTTGACAGCAGGTAATAGTTAAAAAATGCTGTCTCCCACTCCTCTGCCTTTTCATTTTTTGTCTGCTTCACTTATTTGCTCCCCTTATTTCTCCATACCTCTCTCCTCTCTGTCTCCACTCTTTCTGAGATCTCTCTTCTCTCACATATACGAAGACACACACAGCAAAAAATTCTCATGCGCTGTCACACATAGCTGATCTAAGGACACCAAAGGCAGTTTGTCAGCTTCAATTAGTGTCCAGTGTCCACAGTGCTGTGGTCACCCACAATATAACTTGCTGGTCAGTGCATGTGTACGCTCATGATTGACATGACCTTCCAGCTAAAACAAATCTTTGGCATCAATCATATCACAAGAAGGAGCCTGCAAACACTCAAGAATTCAGGAGTTCACAGAGGTAAAAGCTGTTATCGCGAAGGTTTGCAAAAATAGGTACTTAGTACCCCTGCCTGAGCCCCGCTTCAGAAAAGGACCGGATAAATAAGAGAAGCCAAAGTCTCAATGGAATACTTCACTATTTTGGGAAATATGTTTGTTTGCTGTCTTACCAGGAGTTAAATGAAAAAATCAATATAAATTGATCGCTTTGTGTTCAGCGAGATTGGTCCATGACAAAGCAGGGGGAAACTTACTCAAGATGTAACAAGCATATCCTGCGCCGGTACATCCAAGCATCACCTGGGTTTTTGTTTTGAGTTTTTTCTGGCATGAAAAGCCGGCAACAGCAGTATGAAAGCAAGACTAATGAGATGGTGTGTGTCTACAGTGGGCCTTGCTGTTGTTAGACCCCAGTAGGTAAGATTTACTTTTTTTTCATCTGCATGTATTAATGCAGAATTTATTGAAAGTGCCTTTCATGGAGCTAGACAAGCAGTTCCTCTGTACTTCAATTGTTTGTACCAAGCTGGGGTTAGCACATGTCTTGAACACGTCATTTCTGTTTTGAACACAAGGAGATGAAATGTACATCGATCTTTTCATCTAACTTCACAAAGAAAAACAATAGAGGGACAGAATTATGTAC
>JAUZTA010000027.1:15681505-15696172 GCA_034780835.1 Ctenochaetus striatus
CAACAAGGATAAATGCTTTGTCCTGTTACCTCCATTTTGACTTTTTTTCATCAGAAACACTTGTTTCTGCCTCTCACCTCTTTTGTCTCTCACTTTCTCCCTCCCAACCCTTTAATTCTCCTCTCTTATCTTTGCTCCTGCCTCACTTCTTATCCCATCATCTCTGCTCTCCTTTAATTGCTAACGTCTCACTGTGACTGCACCCGTTCCTTTCTTCCTTTCTCCCTCCACTCCTGATGTAAAAATACAGTGTCACTCGTATATCATTAGCCATAATTGTCTAGGTGACTATAGCAGCGTGTGTCATAAAACACTTTTTAGCCGTAAACAAAAGGCAACAGCTGGAGAGGGTGACAGAGCGTGGCTAATAGTGGTTTAATCTCCCACAGAGTCTCCATAAACCTTCATCATTATAACATCGACGGCTGCCGTAAAGCACTCTACAGGAAACATTGTTGCGACACAGACAAGGCGTAAGGCAGAAATGAGAAATGATGGAAAGAGATGCAAAACAAGATTTTCACCATATTTTTTCGCTCCTGTCAGAAACTGTGTTTGTCTCTGCTTTCACTTCCTCCCTCAGTCTTTACTTAAATATAAAAGAAAATAGCAGAAAAATAAACAATGAAAATCATTAAAACTGGGGGTCATTCATCTTTCTGTTATCTCTTGCTGTTTCTGTCTACCATCTATTGTGAACATTGTAAAAACAGAAACAACAAGGAGGAAAGAAAGGAGGACAGAGACAGAGAGAGGATGTAATAACAGAGAGAGAGAGAGAGAGAAGAAAAGACAGAGGTTTGGCAAGCTGTTCCTCTGTTCCCATTTTCTCTGCCTATTTGTCTCTCGTGTTCTTGTCCTTCTCTTGGTTAAAAAATAATCTTTTTTAACATGAAAATGTAAAAATTGGTGTGTGTGACTTTATTTGCAAATTCAACTGGCCATGTATAACTACCAAAATATGTATATGCTGTTTGCTTGTATTCAGGTGACGGTGGATATAAGTTTTCCATTTCTCCCCTTATAACTTCCCTGGGGCAGCCGTCTGGACAGATGTTTCAAGCTAATTAGCGAAAGGGCAGACTCCTAACACTAGACATGACTCCTTGGGGGTTGGATCCATTCAATACACTCACTCTCCTTCTCTCTCTCACACACAGACAAACACAAAACACACAACGACAAATACTGCTGCTTACACCCAATCACTCTTGTTTGTGTCCATGCGCATGTGAATTTATCCACTCGCAACAGTCTTGGTAACATCTCATCGCACTCATGGCTGGTAGGCGTCTTTCTGTTCATGCTACCACATGGATCCCTTTTGACCTCTCTCTCCAGTTCCATAAAAGCTTCATTTCAGCTCAGCCTTCACTGTCTGTAGTTAGAGGATCAAACAAACAGCAGCTCTGCAGTTTGTGACAAATCCAATCACTCAGTGTCAATAAAAGAAAGTCTTTTCTCACAGACTTGGAGTGATCTGCAACATCTTACCGCAGTGCTTCCTAGTCTTATAGGGTTTTTTTTTGTTTTTTTTTTTTTTTTGAGAATGGCCCTGATCCATCAAAACATTTTTGATTCTGTGAAGGCCACTATCCACCTGTCACTCCACAAGGAATCCAAAAAAGAGAAACTCACTGATTCTGCCAAATAATAACCGCTGGTTCACATGCAGGGCCGAGGTCTGATATTTAAACCAAGGCCTGACTCAACAAAAGCAAGAGACATAATATCGCACACACACGCTGTATGTTCACAGACATATAAAAAGCACATCATATAACTTAAGATACAGGGAGACAAGCACAGAACGCCTGTCATTTTCTGTCTCATAAACACCGCGTAGTATGCAGTACATCCATGTATATGGCTGTTTGTGTTTCTGTGTGTGAGGGGGTTAGAAATTCAATGCAAAACTAGATATTGCCTAAGTACATTGTGGGGGAAGCTCGATGAGGGAGAGTGGGCGTTGCTTTTGAATAAAGTGCTCTAAATTGAAAATTAGTTGTGTAATTTAATTTCATGCACTATTTGTGATCAAATCAAGCAAATAGCCTACAGCCCAGCCTCCAAACTAGGAATAGTCGAGCTTCACACTTAAACATGCAAGCACATGCTGTGAAAGTATAGACGTGCATACAAAAGATACACAACGACAAACATCTAAAAGGCACAGACACACACAATTGCAGAGGTCTTTTTTTTAATCACTGCATCTCCTCAAAGTCCAGCCACTGCCTCACTTCCTGCCCAAACAGAAGTTTTGTTGTTTTTTTTGGCCATACTATATGGTTAATCATCAATGAAGCACCCAAAAATGACATGTTATTGACTACGTCCTTCTAGTCTGTTTGTTGATGATCATAATTAATTTGCTTTCCTGTGTCTGCATATATGCTGAAAAGGGGTAGGTGTCCTTGCCTGTTGCCTGGAATGGGGGAGTTTGATTACTGTAATACTCTCAAACCCTTTATTACAACTAAATGCTATAAAATGAAGGCAGATATACAGAAAAAATTTGTTGAAGGAGAGTGTGCATCAATGAGGCAGGAATGGAGAGACAGACAGGGAATGCTGATAGAAACGGCAGAAGGGGTAATTAGCTTCAGTTTTGTGTACTGTTTGATATCAAAACAAGTATCACAGTTGTTGTGATGTCTTTTGCTAACACTTTCTATAAAGTATGATATGAATAATAGGCATTAATAGATATTTGTTTTATATATGACCAATTAAAGACTTTTTTGAGAATCCATCTGTCTCGGGTTTGTTTATAAGAAGCAAGTAGTGAATTGGTGGTTCAGCTGCTACGTAAACTACATAATAACGCAACACAATCAAGCAGTTAGAAAGAGTAACTACTCAGTAAGTAAGATGCACTGATTCATTTGATGATAAACTAAAAAAAGCAAAGTGTTGACTATGTGAAAAAAATAATTACTGAGTTATTAGCAGTTCTGTGGACTATTTTGTGTTGTAATACTGTGCATTGTAATAGTGCTATCTCCTAATCTATTCTTTAGTTACTCATTATAACCTACTATTTGGTCATTAATTTTGAGTTATTCTGGAGCATTTTTAATGATAAATTAATTTCCATCTAGCTCTTAATTTGTTCCTAATGTAATTCTAGGTTAAAAAAAAAAAAAAAAAAGCACAGTAATGAGGCTGTATTGTTAAGTGTCATGTACTGTGTATTCAAAGCTTTTATAATCCAGAAATGTGACAGAAATCAGAACCAGGACTCCAGCCGCTGAATGGGGATTATAGGTTATTTCATATAAACTACACTTATTTAAAATTCAAACTGTTTTGTTCTTACGTGAAAGTTATCTTATCCATTTAGCAGTGATACAAATCTGATCTCCTGTTTTTGCCTCTCTGCACTTTTGTGTTGTTGTCAAGTCATTATCTACCACTTTCACTTCCTACAATTCCAGTTTTACAGTCTTCCACATAATCCCTTTCATCACTTAATGAGACATAAAAAATCTCTGAGTCTACTTTTCCTTGCTCTCCTTTACCTGATAATAGACTCTTTTTTTCCATGTTCGACTTGAGTGTCTCAGAAATCTGTTACAAACACATTAAAGATTTACCACTGATACACAATATAAGCAGAGGAGCTTACCCTCTAACCCTCTCATTTTATTTTCATTCAACTCGTCTCTCCCATTCAATCTTTCCCCACTTACAACCTCCTATTTTTGTTAAGCATTTAGTGCATGCTAACTGCAGTATCTTCTCCCTCATACATCATAACTGCCGCATGTCACTGCTGCCATTTAGGCTTAATGTCACTTGCCTCACTAACGTTTCTCACACTGTGTGCCTTATGCATGTCTGATTGTGTGTGTCCTGATAGCAAACGTGTGTGCATTGGTGTGCATATTTGTGTTTAAAAAAGAGGACAGAGGGCAGTGCCTATGACACTACCCTACTCTATGGATTTCCATACTTGGCAGCAAAGCTCTGAGCTCTGATTCATGTCGTGCAAGCTGGAAAAACACAAATATACACATATGTGCCCAAACAGGCACTCTGATAGCGTTCTGTTAGCACACTAACACAAAGACTGCCCATCTTCTGCATATGTTTGTTTATTAGCCATTCCAAATAAACAAATACATTTTTGTATCCTACACTACATACATTGACACACCTAATCATTTATAGATGATGAAAGATACCTGCCTGTCATATAGTGACCTGAACTCACCCTGCATGCATGTAACCACACATCTGAGACAGCGGAGACATTACTGAAGCAGTAAATATTCATGGCAGATGCTGTTGTACAAGTAACAGGGAAGGCATCCTGCCCATAGATCACTGGCTAACTCACAACAGATAAACAGAGCCAAAAATACGCAGTAAATATTGTTTTTCAAGACATCTGTGTTTCTTGTCTGTGGGTTATGCTCACATTGTGTAAAAATATTTTTGGTTCTAAATTTACCATTAGACCTCTTGTTTAAAAATCAAAACTGTCATGGATCAGGTCATCTAAAGTCAGAAATAAATCCAATAAAATGTATTGAGGCCTCTCAGAAATGAAAGGTAAGCACTCATGATAGTGTAGAGTAATGGCACACACCTTAATGAAAGTGTTCAGTGATTGGGTGAGTGACAAATGCCATATGATTAAAACATAGACAGAATGTGCTGACAAAGGTTTTAGTCCATAAAAAATGTTATTAGATGGAAGGGTCTTTGTGGAGTTTCTGACCACATGCATGCCACAGATATGATAAGGACACAGTATGTCTCAAATTTTGATTTCAGAAAGTTTTATTCTGATACGTCCTTTAGCATCTATTAGTCATGAAATGAAAATTTCAAAGATCATCACACGGCATAATAAAATGAAAACGTTGACTGGTGAAATGCCTATTCATTGGAGATTGCTTCTTCAAGCTGCCGTATCTTCACACTTAATGGTGCTGTCTGCTAAGGGACATTCACTGCCGAAAGAAGAGGCAGTAAATGAGACTTTGTGGATGTTTCGTACACAGTAAAGTACGTATTCAGTAAAAAAAAGTTTGTTTATAATGATAGCATCCCATTAAAAATCTAAGTGAGTTGAAGAACTGTTACTTTTACACATATAGCATTATTATAAAAACAAGAATTTCTTCAGGGAATGGAGGGCAATATAATAAAGCCTTGGTCTGAGAAGCAGTGGACCATACCATGACATGACTCACAGTGGTGTCAAAGGTCTGTGTGATTTCTCCCAACAAATAATGACTCTACATCACCACCATTACTGTCTGTTTAATTAGTCCTATCCAGCCATGGTCACACACCAATGATCTACAAAGTCTGTAATGGTTGTGCTTGTTTGCTCTTGAGACAAGATACAAGATTAATTTATTATTTTACAACACAACGCACAGTGCAGTTTGTAGTCCCTTTATGCTACATATCAAATCAAACAATTATAGTAATTGACTGACAATTAATGAGTTAAGAAATAAAAACATTTCTTATAATTGAGTGCAAAAGCTGCCCTGCAGTCTGGCAGTATGGAGATACCTGCATGTCTCTTGCCAAAGGGCAGCCGGGTGAACAGGCTGTGGCAGCATGAGTGTTGTCTTTCAGTATCCTTTCAGCGATTCCAGGTGTCTCACTTCACAAGTATCACTGATGCTCTGTAAATGGGCACCAGTCGTATTCTGGGCAGACTGAATCACCCACTGCACAGCCTTCCTGTCCTTGGTTGTGCACAGACCATGGCAGTGTGTGAGGTTTCCAGTCAGAATGTTTTTTTGTTACTTTTCTCACCAGGGTTGAGATGTGTTATTCCATGACAGGTTCTCTGTGATGCTGATCCCCAAGTACTTAAAACTGTTCACCAGAGACCAGACAGCAAAACACAGAGACACTGAAGAAGCACATTGTGTCTATGTGTGATTTTTTTTTTAAAAGAACGTGTTTTGAAAAAGTTTCGCACTAAAGCCAAACACACACAGACACATGTGGACACACACACACATGCATGCACACACACAATGCCAACAGAGAGCTGTCACACTCAACAAAAGCCACCAAAGCTCATCTTGACAAGGTCTTGCCCTGCTCACCAACCCTCCACACATACCATCGGCACTATTGATCAATCACTCACTTTCTGATGAAACAAGGGGAAAAAAGAGCAGCAGTCATTCACTTTTTTGTCATTTCAGCAGACATTCCTCAGAAGAAGTTTCTCTCTCTACTGCTGTCCCTGTCACCTCTACTCCTCTCTGACATATAATATAATGCTTTACAGCGAAAGTCTTTGATAGTACATGTAGTGATGGAAAAGGGTAACAGGGCCAACGTGCAAAGCATCTATCATCCTCAAACTGTGTGTGTGTGTGTGTGTGTGTTTGTTAGTTTTTGTGTGTGTTTATGTGCGTAAGCAGAAGCGCGCAGGACTTGGTCGACATGTGTGCAAATGTCGGCCTTTCAGTTTATTGATCAGCACACAGACCCAAGCCCAGCCAAATCCACAGAGAGAGTGTAAAACACATACACACACACACACACACACACACACACACACACAAAAGCGTGAATACACAATTGCACACATGCAGCGGCCCTAGCAAATATGACGATATGCAACCTGACATTTAGATATGAACAGATCAATAGCTGGAACAAATAGAATAAACTGCCTTGATAGATCTAAAGTAAACAGTGTGTGTGTGTGTGTGTGTGTGATGGTGGGTGGGTGTGTGTGCGCATGTGCCTGCCTGTGTGTGTATGAGTGTGGATTCAAGTGTATCTTTGTGTATGTACTTTAATTGATTTGCTTACAGCTTTTTCTCAGTTTTTTTTTCATTTTATACATTTTGAATGTGTATCCATAAGCCACAGCAAACATCCATCCAGTCGTCAGGTAGCTAATAGATCCTGGCTTATACTTTGTTCCAGTCTCCGATCATAAACTTGCATTCTGCGTTTATCACCATATTGTTTAAAAAGTGCATTTTTGTTTGTTGTTGATGCTTAAATTTATTTGCAAATATGGGATTTGACTGTAGTTTAAAATATGGCACATGACAACGGTGAAACGAAAAAGAATTTAAAGCGTTAGCTGCCTAAATTAAATAATTAATAATAATAATAATGCAGCCAAACATTATTTACACTATGGTCCTGAACTTAAATGCCTTTACTGTTAACCTCTGTAAGTCATATAAATAAGTGGTAAATGAGTTTCAGTCTTTACCATTTAAGGTTAAGTTATTAATTTAACCATGACCTCGCCCTTCTGTTTTCACTCCCAACTCAAAAACGATACAGACAGAATTTTGCTAAATAAAGCACATACAGAAACTTGCTCAGGTCCAATTGATGTCACCTTTTAAAGCATGTGTTACTTCCATGTGTCAGTGTCTGTTGAATGCACATGGGGCATTCAAGTATCTACAGAGTAAACTCAATCTGTAGGCTCATAGCAACAGCTACACCTGACGAAGTTCAAGCACAAAAATCCCAAGAGGGGTGGAGGCCAGTTAGAGTGGTGGGTTACATATAGGATTTCTGGCAAATAGGTGTTTGTGTTCTCATCAATGTGAAGGTCAATTACCTTATCGTAAATAGGACCACTCGTTACCTAACCAAACTGCAACCAATTTCCAAGGTTAACTACGTGCTAGGAAAGCTAAGTGGTAAATAGGCTTTGTGCACCATAAACAGACACCAAAGAGGTAGCCAGGGCTTTACAGAATGGCGCCAAGAGGGTCCTCAAGTTCAGTTTATCAAGTTTACTCATCTTACTGCAATGTCAGTACATCTTTAAAAACAGAATTTGGGCAATTTTTACAACAACTGATGCAGAAAAATAAAAAAATAAAAAACCAAAAACAAAACAAAAACAAACAGCATATGTTCTGCAGCCAACATGATGATAGGTCATGTTCCTGTAGCGGAAACAAGGCAGAAGAGAGCTGAATATGGGTGAATTAGAAGATTAACCTGTATCCCAAAATGTCAGAACCCATACCAACTGAAATTGCCTATGTCAAGGTCAGATGAGAGCACTGAGAGGTTGGCTGAGAGGTTTGTGTGTAAGTGAGAGCGTGAGATTGGGATAAATAGAGATGGAAACACAAGCTTGAATGCAGCGTGTGTACATGCTCGTGTGCCTGTCATGGACAGAGAGAGAAAAAAGTCTGTGTGTGTGTGTGTGCATGTGTGTGCTGACCTCTTCAGGTTGACTAGTCTTTGACCCAGTAAAAAATGATTTCTCTACCTCTTTTCATCCATCTGTGGGGAGTCTTTTGATCTGTCAATCCCCCTCCCTTCTCCCTGACTGCACTATATGAAAAACACACCACGGGTCAAATGTTCATGACACCAGATATGGCTTTATCATAACAGATGTCACTCACACACAAAAGTACACCAAATGGTACATGAACACAGGAAACTAAACATTTCACAATGTCTACAGTAAAAACATACACTAGAAAGAGCAGGATCAGGTGTTTTGTAAAGCAGAGGGCTTAAATTTCCACACAAAACAACAAAGTCACATAGGTCACCCATCCCTCTGCTGGCACATAATGAGTCTTTTGATTAATAGCAAAATAGTTATACGTCATTGTGAAAATGAAGTATAGGGCAATATTGCCAACAGTAATGAAAAACTTAAAAAAAGCACAGCACACAATTTATGTTCCTGCCCCCCCAAAAAATATAACAATGGAACATTCACCATTTAGTACTAACTAGCAAACCTTTCAATGACAACTTGTTTATCTCTTATACAACAAAGTTTGTTTTCCTAAAAATGAAGAAGTCTTCTGTTGCCAAGTTAGCAAGGTCAAAGGCTGACTTGTGTCAACTATTTGTAGCTGCTATTTGACTGTGAGGTTCAGAATTTTAGATCACTGCTAATGTGGAAACAAAAGTTACTATAACATGGACATTTAGCCCCAGGGTTTGTAGAAAATTCAGCCAGAGGTATTGACAATATTTGCATAAATGGGGTCAATATAAATCATGGTTTTACATAGTAATCAGTGGCAGTGTAACAACCTTAAAACTCTAGGTTGAACAGATACCACCAGAAAGATAGAGGGAGAGAGACAGAGGTCATATTAGTTTACAGGATGACAGGTTGGAGTTTGAGTGACTGAGCAATGAGGGGAAAAACCAGCTGTGTATGGTGGAGAGAACCAGCTGTTATGGCCCTCAATTACACATCTGATCTCGCCTCCAGGGGTTGAAGCATATGTTAAAGTTGTCAGCCAGCGGAACTGACCTCACAGTGCACTCATCTTTCACAAGTAAGCATGGCTGGCTATAATTTGACATCATTTCCATCCTTTTAAATCATTTCAATTAAGAAATTATTTTTTAAGCTTTCAATCATAAAACAAATTGCAATGTTATAAAACCATTTAAAATGGCTTCAGAAACACTGTAAGGGGATGCTCTCAGCTGTGAAATTGAGTTACTAAATACATACTCAGTTCATTAAATCTAACATTAATGGACTGCTAGATATTGTTGGTTTTGATCTTTCAGAGATAAATGACATGTCTTTATTGCTTTGATCAGAGTTAATAGTCTGCATTGCATCACTTCTGCTGTACTGAGATGTAATGATTAGCCATTCTAAAGCAAATTAACCTTTTCAAGAACAATTTCAACTGCCTAAGTCTTTTTTACTTTAAATTAATTCACACTGCACAACATTCAAGAAAGAAACGGGGATGTTTTCAGTCACGATGGTGTGACTTCAAGCATTAAATTGGACACTTTTGAGTTATCAAAATAACTAAATGAACACCAAAAAGTAAATACCTATGTCTATTAAATTTCAATCTGTATGACCCTGTTTTTTCTACAGATCGACAGAGTTTTGCAGTAATCACATAATCTCATCACAGAAATCACTTTATAACATCCAAATAACTGACCACAGAGATTTATTTCTCTCTGTATTCTTCAAGTGTCCTGGAGTTAAACATCTGTCAGTGGCCAAAAGATGTCACAAGAATGAAAGCTTTCTCTAACTTAGATGCCATCCCCACTCTTCTATTTAGAAGAGCTACAGAGCTGTACTAATCTGTTGTTAGTTTACTTCTACTAGTAGTATATGCCTGCAGTAGTTCTTAAATGTAATCAGGTGTCTGACTTTGCAAGGCTCTAAACATGATTACAAGACTCTTGAATTGGATTCTGAGTTTGATGGGGAGCCAGTATGAAAAGATGAGGATTGGTGTAACATGAGACCTTTTGGCAGGCTCGGTTAGAGGCTTGGCAGCAGCATGTAGGAACATTTGTAAGCAGTTTAGTGATGTCTTGCTAAAACAGGTGAAAAGGGAGTTGCAGTAATCAAGACAGGGGGGAAATAAATGCATGTATAATCATCTCAAACTGAGCTCCAAATACAATGAACCTGAATTCTGTAGTGTTTTTTCAGCTGGCAGGATGGAACTTAACAAATCAACAAGCTGGTCAAGACCCAAGTCCTGGCTTAAAGGACTACTCTCCGTGGTGTATGTTTAACAGAGGAGGATGAGGAACCAAGATTTTTGACCACAGGAGGCTGCCAATAATGTGATACACATGCACAGAAAATCTGATAAGCATGAGAATATTTTACAAGAGAAATTACAAATTAAAACCTTTGGTGTTGCTGAAGAAAATCTGACTCAGTTGCTAAAAAGCATGATGACACATTGCTACACTGAACTCTGGCAATGGCTCAATATGGGCAAAGATCTGTATCCAGAAACTATTTTTGACCTTTACCTGTGCATAATCATCCTGTAATGTGCTTTAGGCAGCACTGTCGTTAAATCCACAGCACACTTACTGAGAAAACCTAAAAGGTGGCACCAGTAATTTCAATTATGCTCATCCATAAAGGACAACATGTACCCCTTGCTGACAGTAAGTGGGAAGCTTCATAAATAAGTAAAGAAACAAAGTCAGACATGAAATGCCTTCTGCAAAATCAAAGCCATGAGGCACTGTGACCTAAAATCAAAGCAAAACTGTGATAATAGATCAACTGACCCTGAAGACAGATTACATCATCTACCCTCTCAATTATCAAATCATTTAAGTTCTCTATTTCCTGCTGGGCTCTGATGAAGAGAGGCTTTCTGACCCTAAGACTGACATTATTAGAGATACAGAGATAACAAGAAAGTCTGCAAGTGGACAAACAAGAGTTTAAGTCCCTTAATTGTACATTTGCGCATTGGTGAGAAAGACAGACAGACACATCTCCAATATATTTAAAGACAAGTGAAATCCACAGTGTTATCAAAGCACCAACAAACAGTCTCAGGTTAACTCAACGGTAAATGATGGAAGCAAGAGAAAAAGAGAAAATCAGATCAAAGCAGCGATGAACAACGCAGGGAAGACAGGAGAGGAAAACAAAGAGGTGAGATGAAAAGCCACAAATAGGCCGTCAGTAACAAATGTGGCACTGGCTTAAAATCCCCCAGAGAACAGTTGGAAAAAATGCTGAAATAGTGCTGTAAAATGCAACTGCTCTGAAAGTTAGGTCAAAACGCTGCACAATCTGTCTTGATTATATCACATGTGACAAACAGATCGATCAATAAATAACACAATGACTTTGTAACTTTCAGCAAAAACATCAAGGCACATACACACATCATACCTGTGATCCCTGCACACAAGACATACGTAAACCTATACCATCAAACACACTTGTGCACACACAGCAGTGTTTGGAAATTGGACTCTGTGTGTGTGTGTATGTTTTTCTTGACACAGCAGAGCAGAATGCTGTCAATTTTCATCATGGTACACACTTCAGTTCCAGCTGCAGTCAGCAAGATTTAAAGGGATTATACTGCATGATGCTGGATTTGGACCATCACAAATACCATGTACAGAAATGAAATGAAACATGAAAACTGTTTGGGGGAAAGACTGGCTTCACGGTCACAAGGAAATCAAAGCTGACGCTTCATACAGAGACTTCAGAGCCAAGTCTGGTCTCTGGTGTAGAGCTCACACTCACTGTCCAACTTTTCCAACTTCCTCTTAAAAATGGTTGGTGATATCGGTATGTAATGCTGGTATAAATATGTAATGGTGTTCTACTTTCACCCTTGTAGGCGAGAGAAGACAGTCATTCACGCAGCCTCAAGATGTGGCTTCTTAACTTACTGGGTCACACAGAGTGAAGACTTTGCATTTCGTTCAAAGGAGGGTGCTTTTGCAATTTTTCAGTTCCCAAATATTTGAAACTGAGTAAGTACAAGGGGGATTGATAAGGATGTGTTCTATGTTAGACGAAGATGAGTTGAACAGCTCTTCTTACATATGCTCTTTGAGTAATTTCGCAGAAGGTTTGAAGTTAAATACTTTTTGTTATTTCTGTTTCAAGTGAATGAAAATTACAAGTGAGCACTGTTTGAAAAAATGAAAAAAAATCAGCCTTTGTGCAAATATTTCTTTACCAGGTTTCAACATCTCTTCATCATGCTCTAAGAAGGGGCACCTTCCCCTGGTGTTGCCATCAAAAAGACCTGTTTGGGGGAGCCCTTAAGGAGGCAGAATACTGTAAGTAGGTAATTGCCCATTTTCTCAGGCAATGCAAACTTGCATTTTTCATTAATAAAATTTCCCAAAAAGGTTTCAAAATTTAAAATTTCTGCATAATCACTCAAAGAGTTGTACTGGTTGTTTGACAATAAGAGCTATATATCTAATCTCTTTCTACCTTAGGCCAAAAACTTCTCAGTCACCACTAAGAATTACAATAGATATACACATTTTATTTTCAACTTTGGTGCAACATGACCTGAGCACCTGACCCATTTAATATGGTGTCTTCTTTAAGTCTGACGAAGAGCAGGGAGCTCGAAACCTCACTTATAGATTATTAAAACTGTCTTTGCATCGGAGCTTCAGCGTGCTGATGTCTTTCTTTCTTTGATTCCTAAGCCTGCATATATTTTCAATCAATTACATGGTTGGCATTCAGAGCTTCCTTAGGACATTCCTCTGTTCAGATTTATGTCTTTACTGTAGATCTGTAGGGAAAATGTTTTTCCTCTCTGAAAAGAAAACAAAGACACAAAATTTATCCAATTAGGTCATACATGTCAGAAGCTCCACTTAAAATCTACTATGTTGTTCGTGGACATTCAGCCATACACAGCAAGAGGTTTTAGGGGAAAAAAAGGCCCTCTACATTATTGTCAGTTGTTTGTAAGGTACTGTTACTTACAGCTTACATGGCTTCTATTGAAAAATTCCAGGCTTTTATCTGTTTCTGTGACTTTGCCCGGAGTCTCCCATCCTTTGATCATCTACCAGTTTGTCCCTCTTCACTGCACACTCTTTTTTCTCTCTCACATAAACTGCCCCCTTTTCAATTCAGATTTCACTGTACTTCATCTCTCTATGTCTCCTTTTTTCTTCCTGTCTCCCATCTCCCCCTCTTTCACCCAAGACAATTCAAATTTCACATCTACTACATCTTCAATAGCATAAATCCCATTAGGAGCGCAGTGCAGGAATTACCAGAGGATGCAACAGACCAAAACATGTTCCATAATCGAAGCGGCGGAAGTATAAGGAAGGAAAGGAAGGATGGAGAGAAGGCATTTAATTTGTTCATTCCCACTTGTTATATTGTTTCTCACTAAAGAGCACACTCTCACCTCTCTTAGCCACCATACAAAGAATGCAGTTTTTGTTCTGTTTGGAGGTGTGAGCCATCATTTGATATAATGATCTGTGGCCTGAATTGAGACCCACACAGCAACAGTTACGCAAGAGTGTGTATGTGTGTGTGTGTGTATGTGTGTGTGCATAAGGGTGAATGGAGATAAATTGATAAAAGCAATGTAAACTAATAGAGATGGTAACATGATGGTGGATGAGCTGGAAGCTAAAGGATGCTTGTAGGTCATAGAGTCCATGAAAAGTGTGTGGGTGAGGTAAAGTGTGGGTGAGTGTGCATGTTTGCACACATTTGAGTGTTTGAGTACTGGTCAGGGAAACAGAGGATGGGAGAAAAAAAGAGACAACAGATAAGCACATTGGCAAAGTGAAAAAAAATGTGTGATGAAAAGCTCTCTCTCTCACACACACACACACCCATACACACACAAACACACACGCACAAATCCGTATCATCTCTAAAGTACTTACTGGCATCCCCATTAATGGCTGTACTAGCGGCAGTCAATAGCGCTAACCTTTGGTGCCCCTTGTACACACACGCACGCGTACACGTACGCACACACCCACCCACCGACACACACACCAACACACGCACACAAACTCTCTCACTTGCACACAAACAAACACACACACAAACAGCCAACCTTTCAGTCTTTTAGCAGTAATGCTCTATAATCATTGTGCTCCCAGCTCCATGTGCACAGATAAAACCCTAATGTCATCGCACATCACATGCATGCACACGCATAGACACGCACGCACACACACACACACACGCACTCACACACATCCTGTTTGTTGAGATAAGGACATAATGCCATCTCTGTCTGGTGATAAAGTTCAAGGAGAGAACTGGAGACGAGCCCTTGAAGTGCCCTTTTAACTGCTCTGGAAAGTAGAAAGGAGAGCATGTTCTCCCTCCGTCCCTCCCTCCCTCCCTCCCTCTCTCTCTTTCTGTGCGCACATGCACACAGTCAC
>JAUZTA010000027.1:15823655-15834122 GCA_034780835.1 Ctenochaetus striatus
GATGGACATTTTGTGATACCACCAAAAACTCCAGAACAGCTACTTAAAGGGATACTGTGGTGAATTTTTTTTCATATACTACAGAGAGAAACTAACACAAGAATCAGTGCTTTTGACAAGCAGATAAATGGAAAGTAAGGATTTGGAATTTTGCTTATTTTTCAGTGTTTTTCAAAATCAACAACTAACAGCTACAAACACACAAAGCCCTTTTAGAAAAAAAAATTAAAAAACATTAATTTAATGCAATCTGTAAACAGTACATTTGGAGAAATCACGTGCAACTAGAAAAAGCATATCTCTAATTTTACTAAAACATCAACTCAGTGTTTTTCATTCTTTTTTGTGTAGTCTGTCACAATGACATGAGGAAACATCAGTTCTTTTTTATGTGATGTTTGATTAAATGAGTTGCTCCACACTACATCTGTAAATCCTTTAGTAATATGTCAAAAGGTGAAACTGCAAATAACCCGTGACGGATTTTCTCTTACTATGCCAGTGTCAGGGTGAAAATCCTTTCAAAAGAAAAAAAAAAGTTAAGTAACAATTTCCTTTTGGTCTAAGAGATAATATGGGTTGTTGCCAAGAAATGATAATCTCCTATCTGAAGAATGATTTGGTTTTCCTCTCTGGCAT
Organism: Ctenochaetus striatus; assembly: GCA_034780835.1. Lineage (NCBI taxonomy): Eukaryota > Metazoa > Chordata > Actinopteri > Acanthuriformes > Acanthuridae > Ctenochaetus > Ctenochaetus striatus. Next base: position 15,824,295 of record JAUZTA010000027.1, read on the forward strand.
TTCTCATATCTCATATTTCTCTGAAGCAATATGTCTGTAGATGTTTGATTAAAAAAAAGAAAGACTACAGATGGATATCTGGTTATAGGTAAGCACTTATCAGTCGTATGCAGTCTCTGCTCTTTAACCATGTATCATGTGTTAGAAGCGTAGGCAGTAACAGACGTGCTTGGACCACGGTGGATCTGTTATAATACCGATGATGGATGAAGAGATTATTGCTAGTGGCACTGGCATTCTGATGCTCAGCACAAGTGTGTACATGTGTGTGCATGTGTGTGTTTTCCAATTCATTCAATAATGCTCAGACAATATAGTAACTGACCTCCAAACAACTTCCTCTTCTCTCTTCCCCATCTACCTCTCTCTTTCTCATTTCTTTCAGTCAGCCCTCTGACCTCATTTGTCACACTTCCTCTTTTCCCTCCTTCACACTTCCTTTTCTCCATCACTCCTATTGTTATAATATGACAGCTCCCCACAAAAGACCACGCATCTCTCTGTCTCATCCCTTCAGTGATGGATAGTCATATTTGAAGCACCTATGCCACAAGCTGATTTAAGATGTATTAATTAGCTCCATTCCCTGAATTTTCAGAGTTCACACACTTGGGATTGGTTGACTTAGATGGCTGACTGTTTATTTGCTTAATGGTTATACAAATATCACTAAAAGTAAGAGAGTCACTGTCAAGAGAGCTAATTGTCTGCCACGTGGCATATCTGACTTCAGGTAGTAGAATCAAAGGCGTATCCAAAGGTGTTAAAGGTTGCGTGAGAAACTGACAAAATGACAAAAATACTGTCTGTATCTGTTCTATCTGCCTGACACCTAAGAGCGAGGGCCTCAGAGCGTAATTAGACATAATGAGGTATGCTGTGTGCGTGTGCTAGTCGTGTGTATACCATTTGCTCCATGTTGACATGCTTGTATTTAAATGGGTAATGGTGAGTGAGATGTCAAAGTGTAGATCTGACATTCCCTGCAGCTGTTTTGGAACCATCCACATCTATTTGTGAATTTGGCTTTGAGGATAAATACTATAATTTCATTTAACTCCAGCAGCACTCTTTTTCCAGATAGACTCGCTCAGAATAACATAATGCATGATGTGTTCGTAGTTCATTAAACAGCTCAAACACGTTAATGTTTTCATCGAAAAACAAAGATACTGCAACCATTTTGCCCCTAAAACAAGAGCTACAGTCGACTGTGAGCTTTTTTTTAAGGAATTCAAAGGCTCTGATTTCTAATGCTGTTTTATGATATAATGGATTTGGGTCTTTAAAGAATCAAGACTTTCCAAGAGTTGCTTTAGTAAATCTGGTTTGACATACTATAAAAAGACTAAAAAAAAAGTGTTATTTACAAATGCTTTGTTTGGATAGAAGTCAAAAACAGTAAAGCTGAGCTGCAAACCAACCTGAAAATCCTGATAAAAAGAAATAAAATGTCACAGCAAAAATATCCCTTTAGGGCAACTGCCCTTTCATGAGATGGCAGTGTCACAAAACACTCCAATCATGCAGAGCAGAACTGACATGCATCATTTTGCCATGTTATGTTTCCATTTAAACAGAGTCATGTTTGATTTTGGCTGTGCTGTGTTTCATACAAGGTTGTTTTGCATCGTGACTCATGGTCTAAACTTTCATATTGCTGTTTTATGTTCAGCCTAACAAGCAGCTATGTACATTGTTTCATTATGTTCTACAATGCGTAAATCTGCCAGTAGCTAATATAATAAGAACGCCCTCTTGCCAACAATAGTAAAGCATTAGCATGATGGGGAAGTCATTTTACAGCATATGTTTTCTCATTGTATTTTTATCTACTAAATGCACTGTTATTTGCTGCAGCAATGAACTCATTTCCCCCCAGCGATCAATGCAGTTAATCTTATCTCTAATCTTCCCTACTTGAGCTACAAATAACACCTTTTTTTTTAAAGAGGGATATGAAACAACCATGGGAAATGACCTTATGTTTCTAAATTGCTGTAAGTGATTCTCGTAAAAAAGGATAATACTTCCATAACTGGAGGTCAGAGGACAAGAGTCTAAACATTTCATTTAGATTCTACAGACAGAGAGTCCACCTATTATGTGACATTTGCAGTGTGGAGTAAAAGAATAAAAACATGATTTCATGCTAAATACAATATGGGAATGCTGTTATATATATAGTACCTTTGCATCAGCGAAGAGTCATTTAATCTACTCACAGTAATTTATGACACAATAAAAATGCTTCCAATGTTTAGCTCAAGACCTACAATAGATAATAATGTGAGGAACCGCATGAAGGTTCTTCTAAATCAAACTACTAGCATCTCAAAAACTATATATCTAGGTATTAACATAAAGTTTAATATAGACTTCTAGAACAGAGTCTTAAGACAATTGAGCATAAAGAGCTTCATAAAGGTTTTATTTTTCACAGTGCTCTTTTATTGTATGACATTAGATACTACAGGTGTAAATGGTATAATATCAGCCATCTGCTCTCTTAATTGTGTCTTTGTACTGTAGCCAACTGCAGCTTTATACAGCAAGTCTGTAAAAAAGGGTCTCACATGACCATATACCAAGCGTGGTGACTAATCTTATCACCACCTTCCATAACTTGCAAATTTAATTATGTGGAGCTGACATCAAGTAACAAGGCAATTTGTAGTAACAGTGAATATATAGCTAACAAAACAATGATTGGTGATATCTGCTCATGCATTTTTTTTTTCCACCAAGTTAATCCGATATTGCCACATCTATTTTTCAAAATGGCCAGAGCCTTATCTCTAGATGGAGATAAGGCCAAAGCTCATACACACACAGCACACCACAAACATCTAACCAACAATATGTACATGTGATGCATTATGTTTTTTTTAAGTTAGTGCAGTAGTTCATCATATTGATTTACTAATAGGAGAACTTTGATGGCAAATGCAAAGAATAATCAATTAATAAATAAATAAAAATGCATAGATAGGGTTTACAAAACAGAGACCAGTGCTAGTTGAACTAAAGGCAACTTTGCATCAGTAGTTTGTTTACTTCTGGAATCACATCTTGGCCCAATGAGGTCTTGACTTTGACTAAAAATCTGCACTGTTGCTGACAGTTAGTTGTGTCACATTGACAGAGAAGGCTAAGGCTAGCATGATGTATAACTGACTGTAATGTAAACTTTGTGTAGTCTCACACAGCAAGTCCTCCACAGTGCTGAGTCAGCACTGAAAAATGGTCTGGCTACAGCTATTATCATTCTGCTGTAGCAAAAGAAAAAAAAAATGCTGTTGCTTGTTTGTAATCTTTCAGACCAATTATAGTCGTCCCGGGTGGCGCTACAGCCAGGATGCAGTGACATTGTATCAGTAAAACGGCCATGTGCAGATAATGTAAGGGGAGAATAATTCTGATTGAAATAGGCAGCCAATAGCAGGCCTCAACACACAGCCTACTTCAAGTCAGACTTCACCCTGAGAGGCAACACTGCCAGTCGCTTTCACAAGAACTGAAACATGCACACTAATGCATACACAAATGCAAACCCATGCATCCATGTGTTTGTCTTACCTTTGTTGGAGAAATGTGACATCAAGGCAGTAAGAAGGCATTAAAGAAAGAAAAAAAAGATGAACAAGATTAGAGACATTTATTCACAGTTTCACTTTTCAAAGACAACAGTATATACTGGTGCGTGTTTGTTTATGTGTAAAGCACTGTGTCTATCTACTATATAATTGTGAGTGGGTGTAATTATATATTTATGTTCCTTTGCACATACCTTAATTTCACATGTGCTAACCCACCCACAAATGCACACAAATGCACACCACACACTATAGTTACAGGGAACAAACACAGCCTGGACCAACGCATTTCTCAAAGGTCAACACAAGAACGATTGTTCTCATCTTTAAAGAAAACCTTGCACCAAGAGCAAACACATGCTTGACAAACCAAATGCTGTTGACTGTCCATCTACCACATGCACTCAGAGTCTCTACCACCACATCATTCAACATATCACCCACACATGTGTGTCCATGCCCACACAAACCACACAGACATTAAAGCATTTGGAGGTTAGTTATTGATTTTTCCCCTACATCCTCGAGACAGTCAGTCTGAGGGAAGCAATCAGCAGAATAAATGTTAATTTCCTGCTCAGCACTATAGTTCAGTAATAGAGAGGAAATTCTGCAGACAGGAAAACAGAAATACATGGACAGACAGGAGGATGTGGCCACAGCCTGGCAAACACACAGAGAGATGAGAAGGATAATTGTTAATTTCCTGCTGTAGTCGTGACAGGTTGATGGACACAGTGATGCATGGATTGTTAGTTTTTTTCCCCTGCTCATCTCTACTCAAAAAGCAAATATACAGAAAGGTATTAGAAATCACTGGGATACCATTTTGGCATCTGTCAGGAAAAGATTATTATTATTATAAACTTCTGTCATTTCAATAAGATGGTCCATGAGGGAAAGTACACTATGATCTGTTACTGCTGCAAACCATTTCCATTCTATACTACGTGGGAGGAAGTTGTTTTTTTAAAGTCTACCTAACTCTCTCTCTTGCACTATTCTTTCTCAGCCTCCATTTTTTTGTTACACTGTCTGACCTTCTTGCCAGATAAAAATGGGATTCTGATAATGATTAATGTGTTTAATTACTATGTCCTATGACAAAAAGGTGATTTCAATAAAGTTTTCCAAACCTTAAACCATTCTTGTGTCTTTCATACAACAGTATTAGTCCCCCATGTTCAAAAAAACCTTAATGAATAAATTCTTAGCTCATTAATATAGGTTTCTCTCTATATGAGAGAGTTTGACTGTGCGACGGCTCAAGTCTTCCGATTGTGTTCCTTTTTTTCCGGCTCAGCCTCTTACCTCTCAATGCACCAGACTTCACTTTGCTTGGATGCACCCAACAAGAAAGATTTCATGAGCCAAGTGAGTTTTGTGGTTTGCTTAGTTCCAGCCTCAGAGTCTCCTCTGTGTTTCTCTGTTTGTTGTGGAATGGTCATTAAGCATGTGGGTAACACTGATCTCTGCTCTGAGTTCCATTTCCTGATTGCTTTATATTTACTTGCAACAACTCAACAGCTTGTGAGTTTCTCTGCCAAATCCTAAAAGTAAAGAGGACGATTAAATACTTGTGTTGCAAATGAGTCTAATTGATAAACAGCTCAGACCGCCATCTAAAGCAGACAAATTACACATCAGTCTGAGTACGTATGTCGTGTGCTTGTACCTGTAACTGCAATGTGTTCAATGAGATTTGTATAACTGACGATAACCATATGCTGTGTACAACTTTATAAAAACTAAAATACAACAAACAGCTTGTACCACTCAGGAAAAAGAATTTAACTTGACATCTTCATTCAATTACTGTAATTGTCAGAACATGCTAATTGTTGATCTCTGAGAGATAAAACAACTGTTGATTTAGTGAGTCTATGTGAAACACAGCAGAGAGAGGCAAATAGTATTTCATGATATTTCAAAAACATAGAGGGAAAAGTTTGAAGAAAGTTTTTTTTGTGGTTTTTTTTTTATCACTGAGGAGTTCTGAAGAGCTAAAAAAATTCAAGAAGAGTAGCTTTTTAAGTGTGTTCCAAAAAAAAGGGGAAGAGAAAAAAACTCCCATACTGCAGTTGGGTGGTCATTTGTTTTTAGTCATCCCTCTGGGGAAATCTACAGTTGGGGACACAGTCTGGAGTTTTAGAAACGGAATTAGCAAAAAATGCTGAGGCTGCATCTTTCAATGTTGGATCTTTTACTGTTTTAACAACTCTGTGTGTGTGTGTGCATGAGAATGTGTGTGTGTGTGTGTGTGTGTGTGTGTGTGTGTGTGTGTGTGTGTGTGTGTGCTGGAACTGTGTTAAGTACACAATACTCGCACACGTGAGAGTGTGTGTGCATATTTAGGTCTTTGCAGGTGCACACTGTATCTGTGGCAGTGACATCAAACCAAGGTTGTAAAGTGCTGACATGACTTCTAGTTCTGCGCAATAAATCTTCATATACAGGACCACATATGACTTCAGTAATGGACTCAATGTGTATTAAATTCCCTAGTTCTCAAGGAGAGAGGGGCTCAACAAGGACAGCTCCCTAGTCAAGGTTCAAGTTGATGCTACATATTCTCTTAGCTGTCCTCTTCCTTACTTGCATGCTCTCTTACTCTTTTGCACAGGCAAACACACAAACACACATATGTCGTGACCACACAGTGTCTCTTCCTCTGATCTCCAAAATGTAATAGTGTTAAGGGTGCACCTAAGAACTGCTGCATATGTGCCACCACACACACACATACGTACACACAGACACACATGCACGTACACACATATGCGCGCACACACTAGGATTGCCTTGAAATGATGAAACTCTATGAAATTCCTCTTTTTTGGAACTAATGATTCTACAGAGTTCCTCTTCAGAACCATACAGTCCTGATGTGCACTTTGGAAAAAAGATTTACAAGCATTTTATCAACTTTTAGGAAGAGAGCACACATTTATCATATGCTATCTGAGTTCTTGTCAATCATTTTCTGTCTCATTACATTAATGCATGCGCAGACACTGAGACAAGCTCTCTTGAAAACATAACACAAAGAAACAGTAATTGTTTTAATTATTTTCTCAAAACTATCCCGTCCTACCAAGTCCAACACCAACAGCTCCTACTTAAATGGAATCACATAACCATCCAGTTGACCCATTTTAAAAACCTCACAGAAAATATACTCTCAGTGGAGGCACTCAAAGCTTTAGGAAAGCCTTTAATGAACAGCAACATTTTTGGAATTCCATGAAAGTGCATACAAGGGGTCTAATGTGCAGTTGATAAACTAGAAACAATAAGAAAGAAAGGGGAAAAACAGCAAAAGACATGAATATTTCAGTAAATTATGTGATGCAATTCTTCAGTATTTCAATGCTAGGCAGTTTTCCACACATTTGTGTTTTAAAAAAACAAAAATGGAACCTCACAATGAGATAATTATATTTTTAGTAAGAAAATCTGTTGGAGGAAGCTCAGAGTTACACTTAATTAGCTCTATTTGAAATCATGCTGTAATTATGAGCCATGTAGTCTGACAAAGTCTGACAAAGCTGGATCACTACTTATGTTAGTTACTACAAACTCAAATGCACACAAGAAAAAAAGGTATGTTGGCCTCCTGAAATACAGTGTTGATACCCACAAGGACATTTCTCTTTGCCCTTTATGTCTTAGCTGACTCTGCTTGCATAAATGTGGAGGTGTTTATTTACGGTGTCAAGATCAATGCAAGCCTCTAATCAATAACTTCTTGGGAACCTGTACACTGGTCGCCTATAGATTGGGGTACATCAATCTCTCTCATCCTTCTGTTGTTCTTGTTTCTACTCTCCTCCTCACAAGTTCAATCTATTTTTCTCTCACTGTGAAATTGATAGTGCTTATTTTCTCTTGAGCAGTTTCAGACACCTTATTTGTCTGACTGTCCGTCTTCACACCACATCTCGTTCTTTTTTGTTCTCCTGTTTGCTTATCACACTCTCACTTTCCATCTAATGAGGGGAAACAATGCCGGACGTTAAGTTGAAATGCTTTTCTACCTGTCATTTCCACAGCTGATAATATCTCTTGGACCTCATCATTTCCTGGGTGACATGGCAATAACAGTCTGTATTTGAAAAGTTGGCCTCTGACTTGTTTCCCTTCAGCCACTCAAAGTCAGTTGGCAAAACATACTAAAAAATCTCCATGTTTTGTTTTGCTTTGTTTTTTTTGTCTCTGTATGGATTAGGTGGTTTGCTTAAAAAAAACACCACACAATATAATCAATGAAGAGACTCTCTCTCATTTGTTTTTCTTGCAGGACTCTTGCCTGGACTATCAGTATGTTAGTGTAATACAAGATTTGCAGGCAGCTGATGTGAGAAAAAAAATAATGAAATTTCAGACCATCTAGTCGAGCATGTGGGCTAAGTCAGTGTAGCTGCAAGGTGGAGGTCAAAGCAAGCTATCATTTTTATTGCCATTTTAACTTTCTACATTTTTTTAAACTCAAGTGCCAGGGTCAGAGGCAAGAAAGACAGATTTACCTAAAAATAAACTGCAAGGATAAAATACACTAACAGAAGCACTGAAAACACATAACTACAAACTGAATAAACTGAATACAAAACAGCGTAACTTAACTTTACATCTGTAACACGTATGCATTTTTTAAAATCTTTCCATTATAGTAAGTGGAATCAAATTAGCTAATTTGACTTCTACATGGTTTGTTTTCTTTGTATCTGTATTGTGATCATGAAGCATCGACCACAGAGGGAGGCCGATCCCAGCTGCCAACATTAGCAAATCTGAGCACATTATCATTCTTTGAACCACTAAGACCAAGAGAGCACATCATAGTCTGAACCCTGTTTGAAATAAAGCATGGGCCCTCTCATCTGTCAAGTCTGTATCGACCCATGCCAATGTCTTTGAAAAATGGCCACCAGGAAGTGATTGATCAGCCAGCTGTGACTATAATCAATTGGTCTGATGCTAGCTTGGAATATGCATGATGTATGATGCTACAGAAGGTCAATCATAACATGCATTTCTTAATCTAGAGCTGCAGTATGATGTAACTTAATACAAAGAAGTTATTAAATAGAAAAATATCCTTAAGTGAAAATGTCAGGCTAGAAAGATGTATGACAAATGTTTTGAGCTGTTTTCAGCCACAGGAAAAACGAAAATCAAGAATGTAAAGGATTCACATTAATTTATTAGGTGCAGAGTTCAGCGTAAGAACTAATTTCTTCATGAATGTATCTTCATTAAACAGTCAAACAGTCAAGTATCCATGCAGAAGGTTCAGGAAACCTAACAACTCCATTAAACAAACATATCACAGGCTTAAGAAAGTTGATAGTATAGTGAAATACAATTCTCTGAGTCTCTTCAATGAAACAATAAAACAAAGGCCAAGTTTTTTTAGTAACAACCAATTCTGCATACTGCAAAGTTGCCTTGTCATGTGAAAGGGTCAGCAGCTGGATCTGCTGGTGTGTTGCTGCTCGATCTTCTGTGTTGTTTTTAATGGATTGGAAATATTGAGCTTGAGTGAGTTGATGGGATAGACTTAGCCACCTGTTCTTTGACTCAGTACCTATTTTCTCACAGCTGACAGGACAACAGACACACATTGTTCTATCCTGTACCTGATACCACAGTTTGTCTTAGCAGTATGTATATTTTGTTTTCATTCATGCTTCAGCTGATGATTGTTTAATTATATAAAAAATTGAATAAATTTATATCTTTCTATGCTGTTTGAGTCGGCCTTTCTTCTAACATTACCTTTTAGATGTTCTAGCATTGGTAGCCAAACACACTGTAGAATATTACAGTGTGTTTGGCTACTTTTCTCTGTATATTTCATTTTAACATGCTAACAGGAGGGAAAAGACTTCTTATCTCTGAATTCCCTGAACATCTTGAGCAAAAATGTTAGAGTATTACTCAAAGATGTTCAGGGATCTTCTGCCACAGTCTGACCACAAAGGCAACAGCCTTAACCACTCCACACTTATTTAATCTGTCTCCCCCAGGGCTGATTATCATAATTCTAGATCTCTTCTGTCAAAATCTCATTTTTTCATAACTGTTAAACATATATTTATTCCCCCTTGGCCTTTAAGCTTGAAGAAATTTATGCACTAGCTTATACGTGTCACTGCGTGCATCTATGGCAAACTGTACTAACTACTGGAAAAATCAGTATTGTTGTTGTCGCTGTTGTACATTATATGCT
>JAUZTA010000027.1:16024890-16043754 GCA_034780835.1 Ctenochaetus striatus
TGTGCACTGCCTCAGACTGGAGCTGCTAAACTTTGGTTTGATCAGAATCGAAGTCACTACTTATGATTGTCAACGTTAAGAAGTTTATAGCCTCAGGACTTCAAATTCATCCCAGAGTGAAAAATGCAGGCTGGCAAGTATATATGCCAGTACCATGCTGTGGCCAGGAGGCCTAATGAGGTTTCTTGAGCAGCTCTGATGGGCATAGATGCTGAGAGTCTGGCACTGCTCATCAACCACCATCCCCACCAGGTCTGTGTGTGAATGCACACACGCATTTGTCTGTGTGTGAGTGTGTAATCATGGCGAAACCCATCGACCACCAGCCTGTGCCAGTATGCTTGGTGAACATTGCCCAGAACCATAAGCAGAAGGAGTGTGATGAAAAAAGGAGAGTGAGTAAACAAGTAAAACAAGGGAAGGAACTAGGAAAGGAGGAAAGGAGGTAGAGATGGAAGTTAGAAAGTAAAGAAGAATTATGGAGATGTAGGGGAGTATACGGGAGAAAGAAAGTGTGACAAAACACAAAGAGCAAAGACAACTAACATGACAAGGAGAAAAACGTGTGTCAAACCAATAAGAGGAGGGGATGAAACGCAGGTGATAATGAGGTAAAACAACAAAGGAAGAGCAGAGAGGAGAGGACAGAAGGAGGGTAGATCGTCAGATGGATGGGGAAACAACAAGGGGTGAAAGAGAAAGAGAGAGATAATTAGAAAGCTAGAGTCAGGAATAAAAAGAAAAGCAGAGACGGTGTCAGGGAGATAACATCAATATACAGCAAGACAGAAAAACTGTTGGAGTCAATTCGACAGAAAGCAACATGTCGGAGAAAGAGATTAACTATTCAGGAGCGACTAATGTGTCAGGAACATCAACTTCAAGGGTGTCATTGCAATCCAAAGAAAGAATAGAGATTTCACAATGAAATAAACTACCAGTCGCAAAGTATCATTTATTCTGTCTTCTTAAAAAAACCTGACCTCAGTATAAAGTATAAAACACAATCATACACATCTGCGTAGATATAATGCATGTGGTGAGTTCAGTTTTTAAACCAAAAGCTTGTATTTGTCTTACTTCTGTTTTTCCTCTTCTAGTTTTTTTCCATTTTAGGAATGTTGGGAACAGTGTGTAGCAGCTCACTGTGACTCACTGGGATTGGATCCCGGATGAAATCATAAAACCTTCATTACCTGCAACACAACTACCCATTAAACTTCAAACATCCATGAATCCATGTCACCTTGAACATAAAAACTGCCAACTGCAATCAATTCACCTTTACAATAAAAAAAAACGGACAAATGTCCCTGTATCTGGGCTTAAATAATTAATCTGTGTCTAGTTGTTCAATTTCAGCCCTCCACTCCCTTTTGTGTCATCTTACTTCTTATAAACATGCTTGACATAAAAATCACAACCAGGATTACTCTGATAATTATTAATTGGGATCTATAGAAGTCTATATTTATCCGGCACTACTATCCTTTTATGATTAAACAATCGTTCTCTTAGGTTCTCAGGGTTGTGAGAGTGCTGCCATGACTGTTCAGTCTGTTCAGCTTTCCTATCCAAAGACATGCAGGTGAACTGGAAACCGCATGGCCTGTTGGTGTGCATATGTTTGTCTGTGAATGTGTGTTAGCCCTGCGACAGACTGGCACCCAGTCCGGGTGTCACCTACCTCTAACCCAAAGTATGCTGGGAGAGGATCCAGACCCCCGTGACCCTGAACAGGTTCCATAGTTTGGATAATGAATAGATGGTTTTCTGTGTTCCGTGGCTAACAAAGCTCTGGATTCACCTGATTTTAGCTCCGCACTAGCAAATGAGGTTAATTACCCCTCCTTCAACTGCACTTCATCTGTAACTGCATTGATTGCTCCACCAGGCTGCTCCCCCAGGTGTCAACATGGTCCCCGCTGGTGCTGTCTAATTATTGCAGAAGCTGTGATCTATGCTCAGCATTAGTCTCTGCCTAATATGTTCCTGTAAGCTGTCACTACTGCTCACCATGTGCATACAGCTATTACTTTGGATTACTCTGTACTGCTCCATCAGTGGAAACCTACCACCCCACATATTTCAGAAATGTCACAAATGATTAAAAAATACCCCAAATTTACACTAAACTTTAATCTAATCCTCAAATTGTGTTGACAGCAGTGATTTAGCAAAGGTAATCCTCACAATGAGGAACCCTTGCCACACCTAGAGCTGGAACTCTTTGTCAGAGTCCATTCCCTTGGCTTCATTTTAGTCTCCTAGCTGAGATCTGGCAGAAGCCCTGGGATGATTCCACCTTAATCGGGCTACCACTGTTGGCTTCTCTATTCTCCACAAATCTCACCCTTAAGGCTGTGGGGGCTGGAAGCTGTACTGTCCCACCCCTGTGCCTAAGGCTTCTACTGCAACCCTTTAATTGCCAGCATACAAGCCCACTGATCAACTGTTACTGCACACAAAAGCAATTCACTGCATATGTATTTTTAAATTTACATGCAGTAAATTTAAATTTAAAATTTCACTGAGATTTTAAATTATGTTTATTCATTCTCTTCTCCATCATTGTCACTTGTCTTCTTCAGGCTCCCCGTCCAGCCATGACAAAAAATATAATTTTTTTTCTAAGGCTTACTGTCACCATCCACTATCCAAAAACATCTCAAGGACTGCTAAGATTTCACTCTCACCACATATTCTGGGTAGAATATGGAGTTCAAGTTCATCCTCTTTGGACTTAAAACTTAAAAAGAAATGTCCAGAACCTTCAAAACTCTGTTGCCTGAAATTTCACTTAAGTCATTCTCTATGTACACTGCACCAATTGTCTACAAATTACAATCAACAATGGTTTAAAAGCAAAATAAAATTAGGATTCTCAGACAGTCTAAGAGCTTAAACAAACTGCACCTTGTACTTTTGCAATCAATTACTAAAACCTTGTAAAAACTCTCTCCTTTCCTATCAAACCCAACCGTCCAACCATCCAAATCTACTAATCTGTCTCTTTTCCTTCCAAATCCACAACAATTACATATTAATTCAATAAAAAGACTGTGATATCTACATAAAGCTGAATAGTATACACTTTCAAACTATTTTTACAAGGTAGGAGGTTTCAATGCTTCATAAAAATTAAATTTATGTCCTGCTTTTCTCTATTAATGGAGCCTATATTTTGAAACCTGGAATAATTGACACTGGGTTGAAATGTGGGCAGAATGCAGATAGTGTTGTTATGTTATCAGGTTTTTAGGTCTTGATACCCACTTAGGGCTTTGCACATTTAAGAATAAAGTGAAAAACATAAATGAAATGTAATAAATCCATATCTTTTTAAGAAAGGTTCTTAAGCTAAGGGATAAATTAGCTAAAGTACAGGACAGTTCTTTCAGAAATGCCTTATATTCTTCTGAATGGTAAATAGTTGCTTCTTAAACTTGGCTTAGAACAGTCTCTTGGAAGGCTGCTGTTATTCCCGTGTCAGGGGATTGCTGTGTGAGGTGGCAGTGTCAGTGTGTGATTTTTGCAAATGTTTACTCTCTGCTGTGGTATACTTGCAAATTTTAATGTGATCTACAAGACAAGGTTGTGTGTGTGGGCACCAAGTGTGGACAAACAAATACATGAGCCTCGAAGACAGCAGTAAAGTATGGGAGCTTGACAGCTTGAGTTTAATAGGGTAGATTGACAAGCTGACAGTAAGGAAAACAATAAAGACAGTAGTTATGACAGTGTGGTAAGGACTGTCAGAGTGATACATCATGTGGGAGAGCTCAAGAATTGTAGCAGAAGTGGTGCTTGTGTCTGAGTTTCAGCATCTTCTCACAGATACGTATATCTATGTATACAGTCTCTTTGTGTGTGTGTGTGCTGCATACAGTCAGTCTCTGTGTGTGATAGAGCACAGTGGGGCTTGCAACATAATGGTGAGCACTGATGGAACATGAGGCTGATGAGAGCCAAAACTCTTTTTCTCTATCTGTGTATACCAGAGCCTCCCCCAGACGCAGCAGCACACACACGTGCATCAACTGATTACAAATACTCACACACACCACTGCCATTATGTGCTCATAATGTAACAACTACACACACACACACACAAGTATGCACCAAGGCTTATTTCCAACATATACAGTCTCAGTAACACAAACACACACACAAACACGCACACGCATGCACGCGCACAACTACCCTCCTGTCAGTTGGCACTGCTGATAAGCTGCTTTCCCAGTTTCTCATCTTGTTCCGTGTGACAGCCCAGGAGAGCTAAAACAATACAGGAAATCTGAAAGGTGGGGGTGACGAATGAAAGAGATACAGGAAAATGAAGAGGACAGTAGAAAAGAAAAGAATGTAAACTAATAGACGTTAAAAGAAGGAAAAACTGAGTAGATTTTCCATCAGATGTCTCGAGGCCTGATGATGTTACAGCTGCCACCTGTGTCATCACGCTGAGAACGACGCACTGCCCTGCTGCACCCACACTCCACTAAAGACGTCAGAGAGACAAGGAGAGAGACTGAGAGACAGCGAGTTCTTCCATGATACATTTAAGCATAATATTTCACGAGCTGCTCTGCAATACCACTTGGTGGCAAAAGGTTAACCACGCTATAGTGACTTTACTGAAAATGGGGGGAAGTGTTTGATGTAGGAATTCATACTTTCATCTCTCCCGTTTGGTGAATTAGTTTGTCTTACATGCATTTTGTATAATCAACTGATGTCTGAGAGGTTGATTTCCAATGTTAACGCCAGAAAATATATAAAGCTGGAGACTGACTAAGAATAGTGGCCTTAACATAAACACGACACCAGGAGATGATCATTTTACTACACAACCATTTTTTAAACATGTATGTGATCCTTGACACTTCAGTCCATACTTGAATGTTAAAAGTCCTATTTTTGTGCTTGTTTTGATTAAATGCAGTGACTTTGCACAAAAAAGCTGGTGACCTCATTGATAACTCATCAGTTTTCTCTTCACTGTTGTTGGCCTGCATTGTCTTTGCCATTATGCATCCAGCAGTGTCACAGACAATGGACGCACTGCTTTTAAACAAAATAAGATTAGCTGATTTGATTGGCCGTGACTGTTGCTGACCCTTACACACCTACAATTAATTCTTCCTAATTCAACCCATTTCACATCTGTGCCCCCTGCTGCGTTTCTGCTGCATCAGCACCTCAGGTCATGAAATTACCAAGGACCTTTTTGTCACAGCTAAGTCAGCATGTCCTGCGAGCTCTCACTGTGGGCCCGTGGAGCAGCAGGGGCACCCTGCACCTTGTGTCGCAAAAAAACAAACAAGCATCGTTTTGTCAGTCAGCTATGGACACTACTGGACTGACTATTCTATTGACAATAAACAGGAAAAGATGTCAATACTTTTTAAGAGATCATTTCTTTAGTGGAAATTAGCTTCAAAGAAAACTATATACTTGTACAACAGTTTGCTACTAAATCTTTTTGATAGTATTTTTCAATGTTGTGAAATTTAATTTGCCTCCATTGTAATGTAGCAGAAGAGATGAATCAAATAAAACCTAAAGTATCTCATTCAGTCTGTCAGTCTTGTCAACAGTTTAATAGTTTGAGTGATCTACAGACAGTCAGCACGGGTTTGAAGTCCATTAATGGATGCTTGTCAAACAGTTTAAGGGTCACTTTGCATGGGGTAATATTTCATTTTCTGTTTCTTTGTGTGGGTGTTCATAAATTGAAGATAGTACCCTCATTGTTTGGGCAGTCCATCACATTATCCGTGCAAATAGAAAAGCGTGAGTGGTAAAAGCCACAGACAGCAGATCCAGCTGTGCAGCCGTTGGTGGTTTAGATGATGCTTGAATTAGTATTATGTCTTGATATGCAACATTAGTGAACGCAGTCTCTCTATTATCCCTTCCTTTAGAATGAAAGGAAGAGACAATTGACACCTTAAGAGTGCTGCAAAGACCATGTGGGCTTTAGTCCTGTTATGTATTATTATAAATGTGACAAAAACACCCACGCACACATGTAGACCTGCTCACGACTCCTCTATCATTTAGACAGATGCTGCAGAGATACTGTGTCAGATTAACCAGAGCAGCTCGACCCTGGCACAACAAAGACAGAATGCAACCACACCATCATGAGCATAAATTTTTAAATACAACCATCTTTTTGAGCAAATATTCATAGCTGAATTTGGTGTCTATAAGCACAAACTCCACCAGGATAAGCTGAGCTGAATTGCTGTAGCACAGTTCCTGGGAAGAATCCAGAAAGACAGAATTTTTCCAAATGAGACACATTTTCCAAATGAGGTTGGACACGGAAAATGAGTTTGCAAAAGTTATTTTGTTCTAATTATGTTTTAATGAACTATTTTTGTTCTCAATAATTGAATCTTTTCTCATATAAAAGCCACAGAGATCATTAGCCTACATTCTACATGGGTATTGTCATTGTTTCTTCACTGTGTCCCATTTTTAGCTGGTTATCAGCAGATACATTAAAAAGGCATATTTAAATTACTGCCCATTGCGTAATAGTTAGGGTGGTCACAGACCAACCAATAACACTGGGAAGATTATCTGCAGAGAGACACAACACAGTAGCTGCAAATTCAAATCTTAGTAAAACAAGAGCTGAAAAAAAATTCCAATACCTAAAAAGCACAAATTGTGCCCTGTGCATTCAAATTTGAAAATAGTGAGGTAAAATTAGACAGGATATCTGCTTTGACAAAATGTCAAGGAATTACATCTGCTTCAAAAATAAAAGGCATCCATATTTAAGCAGATATTTAGTTGTCAAACAGTTAAAGGGGAATATTTAACAAAAATTTGTGTGATGCTGAAAATAACGGTTGATTAATCAAATAATTACTGAGCAATATGCACAATGAATTAAAACTCTTTATTTACATAAGATGCCACAAAATATACAAATAAAATTACAAGTTAAAAAGGTAAATGCCGAATCTCTAAAAAAGAGGAGGAGAGAAGAAAAAGCCCTCTTCCTTCCAAGGCCAAATGGAGTGGATCTGTCAACTCTCTCTCCTGGAATGCATGCGGAAAATGCTGCATGCCAGGGTTTGTGTGCATATGTGCATCAGCGCACACATGGCTTTGTATGTGTGCTGTCAATGAGTGCATGCCTTGGAAAGTGTCATGTCCTTTTTCAACTTTCAAGTACCTGAGGGCCTTGAAAGTTGGACACTGACTATCTGTGCGTCTGTGTCTCTCCTTACTGATCAAACACAATAAGAAACAAAAGCAAAGAGAACAGAGAATGAGAAAAGAAGAAGAGGGACAGCACAAATAGAGGACGATAAAGCATGAAAGAGAATAGATTTACGTGCATACAACCCATTATAAAGTATTGATGTAAGAAAGAATGAGGAAAGAGAGATGGAAAGAAAGAGATTCATTTTATGATTAATTATCCTTATTGTGTCCCTGAAAAGCACCAAGGAAAGAGAACTGTGGGAAACCAGAGGAATACACAAAGACAATGACTCACTTTCACATGCACAGACAATCAAGCAGAGCAACAAAGGTTTATGAAAGTTTGAGCAGCGATGCTTCTTAAAGTTCATTAAACTCCACTAAAGTTCTGAGGACATCCAGAATAATGGAAAAGGACATCCTCTCGGTTTACAACATATGTATCAACACTTTTATTTTGCAAAGGCTGAGCTCTGTTATCTTATTAGATTCACATTTGATTTTTAAAGAGATTGCTTTGGAGTTTTAAAAAAAGCTGTAAAAAAATTTGTATGAGAAAGCAAAAAATAGCCCCAAGCACAAAAAGACAATTTCCTACACTTCCCTGCACACAAACACAGACAACACTCAGACACACTTCGCTGACAGATAATGTTAGATGACAAGTTTGGAGACTCCACTGGTTGCTGCGCCGTCAAGAAATGCTCATGCACATAACCTCCATAAAACCACAACTTGCCAGAATCAATGTGTTGTTAGTGAGTCTGAGAGTTGCTGGAAGGCAGGTTTTGTTAGCTTTGGATGAAGCCAGCTATTTTCCCCTTTTTCTAGTCCTTGTGTTAAACTAATCAGCTGTTGGTTTATTTATATTGAGCACACAGATATGAAAAGTGGTATTTAAAAGCAAGAAAGCAAACAAGCACACTTCGCAGAATGTCAAACTATTATTTTAAATAATTAAATAAGAATTAAAGTCATATGGACATTAACCAGGATGAAGCAAAGGCATGCTAACCTGACTTTTCTGCTCAATGTACGGCTGCTTTAACATAGCATCAAAGTGTGTGGTTTATGTTAAAGCACATGGTTGTTGCTTTAACACAAGAAACAAGTAGGCAAATAAGAGACATATCAGCTAGGTAAGATTCTCTACAAGGAAACTTCTTCTCTTGAACACACAAAATCAACACAGCTAAACTCATCCATTGACAAAAATCTGTGTGTGTGCATGTCGATCATACAGAACGTTATCTGAACAACGGACAGTTGTGCAAGACAGAAAATAAGTAGGTGGGTCCCTCAAAGGCTCTGTTGAAACTATGTCATTTTTTTGTTGCCTGCCACAAAGGTGAGTCTCTCTCATGTATGTTTTCATGTTTTCTCCATTTTACTCTCCGTGCCTGGCTGGCTGGCTGCCTTGATTCTATTAGCCACGTGAGTTTTTGTCACAGCATGCAGCACCCAAAGTTAAACTAGGTTGAACTCCGGGCATGCAGTATGCTTGCCGAGTAGTGTGCTGCACAAGCGCTTTGCTCAATGTAGTGAAAAGCCATCCTGTTGCGGCTCAAGGCATTGAAAATAATGGGTTTGTGAGCACAGTGGTGTCGCTGTCGCCTTGTGTCTAAGGGCCCTAAGTGGGCAGAGTTGCCTTGCACAGAGGGGGACAACATAAGAGACCCTGACAATTTCAGATTTCATGTTGTCACTGAATATTCATTTGCAATATTTGTCAGTGAAATATTCCATCTTTGTTTGTGTAAGTGTGTGTGTGTGCATGCATGTGTCTTACAATTTTGCCTCTGGGCCATCCGGAATGTGCAGATTCCAAAAGAATAGCTCATCAATATTCATATGAGTTTATGCTTTCATTAATGTTGCAGCAAATTGTCTCAGATCAAACTCACAGCTAGTATCTGTGCCCACACCGCTGCATCTTACAGACAGATACAAAGTGTGTGTATGTGTGTCTGAGGGAGAGGGGAGAGTCATCAGACGAGGATAAAGATGGAGAGAACAAAGAGGGGGCTCGAACTTCTACAGATGGCCTTATGTTTCCAGCAGATGAAAAGGAGACTTTGAAAAAAGAAGGAAAAAGATCATACAGATGAGGGGAGAAGGGGAGGGTAAAAAGGAGGAGGTCAAGAGAAGAAAGAGAGAAGAAAGACTGAGTGGGAAGAAGAAGAGAGTTAGGTTCTAAAGGTATCTGTCCTACTTTGGTTTGACTAATGAACCTAAAGTGTCCCGAATCTGTCCTGAATCACCTGAGGCCCAGTTAGACCACCCGGTGTTGAGAGTGTGTGTCTGCATTCCCTCTGCCATGTGTGCAAGCCTGTGAGACATCTTGGTGTGTGTCTGAGTGAGTGTTACACTGGATGTGTGCTTGATTTAATATGCTCTCTACTGTATACTGAAGCTGTGTGTATGGGAGCTCAATGCCCTGCGTGAGTTTAATGAACCACTGTCCCCTCTAGTCATCTGGCTTCATACCAACATGTATAAGCAAGCGACACACATACACACACACACACCTTGTAGCAGCACTTATCATCTGACATCAAATTGTTGTGCTGGATGACCTACAAGGGTAAATTTATGCCTCAGGTTGCCTCACAAAAATAGCAGGATCATCTAATGTCCAGGGAAAGAAGACAAATATACAAACACAAATGCACACGGCATCAGTAAGAACCACAGGATCTTGTTGAATGTAGCAATAATCCAAAAGCACAGCTAAAATATCTTATGAGCCTTATTTGTCCCTGCTCTGTATCATTTAAATAAACAATCCCTAGCGCCTTGACATGTTTCTGCATGTGTGTGTTCATGCTTTCTAATCTCTATTCGCTCGGTACTTCGTGCATGATTAACCATGTTCAAAGAGGACGGCTATGAGCTAATGAGAGTCATGTAATTGGCTTTCATGTCCTAGATGGGGATATCTTGTGGAGAGAGAGAGAATATAGTATTACGTCTTATGTTTGAAACAAGATGCCAAAGTAAGATCAGCAGAAGAAACTAATGGCACTGGCCTGGTTTTCAAAATTTATACAGCGGATAAAGTCAACATTATAAATACACATTTTGTGTGACAAGATTTCTTTGTATTCTGTATTCTGTGTTAGCTCTAGTTCTTGTTTATTTGGCAAAAGGGTAAAGTCTGTGTATTCTTTGCAGAAAATGGGTTTTTAAGTGTGCACCGAGATGAAGTTTGATTGCAGACAAAAAGAAAAAACAATAACTGGACAAGATGTGTGCCCTGCAAATTTGACTCGACAAAAACAAAGGATTATTTGGTGGTTTAATCAAGAGACTGTTTGGAGGGCAAACCTCTAATTTTCTTTGTATGATGAAACAAATAAAAATCACTTTTGGATAGAATCCATGGCTACAAATTTTAGAAAAATAGATTCAGGGATAAAATAGATTTTATAATGCAGCATTCGAAATTTCTGCTGTAAGGTTAGGTTGAAACAATAAATAATTTGTAAATTGACATTATAAGTTATAGCTCACTTTTTCTGATCGACTGAAATGGACCATTTAATTGAATTAAAAGCAGTGAAGTTTCTGCGGGTGACCAGGATCTCAACTTTCTATCAAACGCAATCTTTAACAATTAAGGCATATCCAGACTGTACTTCAGGCACCAGAACATAATAAAAGGAAAAAATACAATCTCAATTACATGCTGCATATTAACTCTAATTAATAGGCCAAGCAACACTAAGAAGAAGAATTTCTGTTTTTCTTTCTGAGTACTCAGGCAGGATGGAAACCGGCTTTAGCTGGTTTTAGCAATAACAGACGATTTGTCTTCTTGTGTGTCTGGGTGCTGATTTTCATGTGGATTAAATATATGTCTTCCATCTCATATGCTCCCCATGCTGGCATCTCACCAGGTCTTTATACCAACTCAAGCACACCTGTTTTGATCATCTCTCTCCCTGCCTCTTTACATATGCACAGAAATAACAGTCTTTATGATTCCATATGCATGAAGCCTGTATTTTCTCTTCTCTCTCTTTTACATCCTCCTCTATACTTCTCTTTCTGTGTTAATATGGAAGTCCCATGGCCTTTTCTCTGAGTCTCACAGATGAAGCACAAGCTAATTGCTTTTTAATAGCTTGGGGCATGGTTTATTGTGTGTGAGTGTGTGCCCCCATGTGTATTTGACTGTAGGGGTATGCACATGTACAGCTATACAGTGATATGATTACTGGAACTCATGTAAAAGGCTGCTGTTTTCTCATTTTGCATTTTCCATCAACATGTTATTTGATGTTGCTCAAGTGTCATTGTGATTTATTTATCTGCTTGAGAGTAAAGTGGAAAATATATAATTTCTGTTTCCCACTTCTAATTCTTTCAAAATTATTGAATGTAACTCTGGGGATGTCTGTGTGATAGAGTGAAATGAAGAGGATAATAATATAAACTATTGTTTGGTTTCTTATAACTCTTTAGGGCAATATAAAATCTTTTACGTCTCTTAATGGACCTGCCTTCATTTTTACAGCAGAAAAAGGATGAGAAAACCCAAACTTAAACCTTAGCACAGACATGTCAGATTAAGGCATGAAGTATTCATGTAAAAAATATCATCATGGAAGAAAAATGGGACACCGAAACAGAGGCAACATGTGGCAAGACAATGAAACACGACATTGTGTCACTCTGTAAAAGAATAAAATGCATAAATAAAAGAAAACCAAGTTTCAAAATAAATTTTTAAAATGACAAAAAAAAGGGACTGTGGTTTCAAGCAGTATGTAGAACAGTGTAGAGCTCTGATATGGGCCTCTCTTCAAAGCCAAATGGCCTTTCATCTCAGCCTACAGAATCTCACAAGTGCTTGTACGCACACACTTGCCATGCCTATAAAAAGTATTCATCCCCGTTGGATTTTTTCATGCCTTAATGTTTACAAAAATGATTCACAGAAGATGTAATCAGGCTTATTTATGGAATGATTAAAAAAAAATATTATCTCATGCGGTGAAAACAAATCTATACAAGTTAATCTAAATTGAGTACAAATAAATCACATTAACTCGCTGCAAAAAGTATTTTATCTCTTTACCATGACAAAATCTTTGAAACTTGTCTCATCCTGGCTCTACAGGCTGAGGCTGGAGCCAAACTGGAATTTTTATGTTGTCAACAGACTCTTTATACTACAAAAAATATATATAAAGGTGTAATTTTTCACAAGCAAACAAATGGGACAAAAGCCTAGTCTGTATACACAACACAGTAATTATCAATAATGATTGAAATCACCTGAGCAGGTGTGTGTTTTTGTGTGTATACCATAGATGTAGAGGGCTTAAAAAATACGTCCATGAAAATCTTACTTAAAGTAAGAACAGGCTCAATTTTGCTGCATCACACCACTTAATATCTGTCAGTTATTCCCATTAGTCACAATTCCATCTTTCTCACTTAAACACACACACACACACACACACATGCAAATAAAACACAACTTCTCCCTCTCTACAGAGTTTTTCTTCTACCTTTTCTCAGATGACATGTCAGTGGCTTGACCGCCTGCTCTGACTGTCTTGGGCCATGCCTCGGACATTGTCTAGGTTAAAAATGAGGCCAACCAAGATTCTAAGATGCAGTAGTATACTGATATGACACACAGTAACACACTTACGGGCACAAAAGTCCTCAGCCTGCAACATATTTAAGGTTACACTGAGGCTGAAGCCTAAGTCAGCATGAAGCAATGTCAGCAAAACCTCTGACAGGGCTCGTTGATACATCATGTGTTTAACATTCAAAGCCGCCCTCACATACCACTGCTGGCTGATGAAAAGCCTTGAACTGATATACCAAGCACATCTTTGCACTTCCCGTAGTGGACAGAAAAAACACCATGTCCATCATTTTAAGTGGTTTGACTACATTCAATGACCGCTGAATAATTCAGAAAACACTTAAGCCATGTAAGAGGGCATGCTGCATCTCCTAACATCATCTGTATTGCTCCAAACCTTGGATAATAAAAATAGTGCCTTCCAGTATCTGCTGGAGGAAGTATCTCTGAGGGCATTCAGGTTAAATGCCACAGAGAAATTTACAAGTAGTGAATGCTTACACCAAAGGGACTCCAGTTTCCTTTCCGTTGGTGCCCATGGCTACTTTGTGATTTTTTTTTGTCCCTGTCCCAATTCCCCAGCTCCTTCTAAATATGTGTCCCAAATTATCTTCCTTCCGTACAAAGTGTGTGCTCCAAATTACCTATGTTGCTTTTTTATTATTTCTAACAAATATACCCTTTTGCTGTTCTTTTCTGAGAGAGGGCGAGCTAACCAAAAAGACCAACAAGTGTAGTCTTTTTGCAGCCTTATGTCTTTTTCAGTTTTAAAAAACTATGAATAAACAGCTAAAGCATAAAAATGCAATTAGGTGATCGGCTACTGACAAACAACCAGTTGTCCAATATACCCATTGTATTATTTAAAATGGATTGTAGTAATTCTACCACTTTTATTCACATTTACAAGTTTACCATTTATTCCTGTGTGTATACAGAGAGGCTAAAAAAAAGTCACTAGCTACAGAACAAGCTTGTAGGACAGGAGCTGTAAAGTAGTTCATACATGAGATTGTGTGAGTGTGCGTGTGCGTGCGTGCGTGTGTGGATGCAACTTCAGCTTCGAGACACTTTCCCTGACTTCTATGCTATATTAAGGTCATTTAAAAATAAGGGTCTGATCCATGTCTGGCAGCAACAGGATGGAGTAGATGGAATCTGCCTTCTTTCTTCCCTCTTTCAGTCACATCATTACAACCCCTGCTCCTTCATTTTCTTTACGAGGCAACTGGTTTCTTAATATTTCAAGATCATACAAGATCATGCGATGTGTTAATTCATCTCGCCCATTTGGGGGCTTGCGGCCAAACCACTGAGGTTTGGACCAATCAGCATCCTAAAAAAAAGTACTGGCAGCTTTAAAAGAATCAAAAATGCACTTAAAGCTCAAATGTGTGCAAGCTGCATCCATCTCCAATAAAAATAATGAAAAATCAATATTTCATGATAACGGAGTGGACATTTGGTTGTTAATAATTGAGGCAGAGAATGATAACATCAAATGCAAATACCATTTACAGGGAAGGTTGTCTAGGAGACAGGATTTTTTTTTATACTAAAAATATAGCTTATCTGACCTTCTGAATAACTTCCCATCAATTACCTAACTGCAGAAAACTTATTAAAGCTTTTAAGGTCCATTTAGTAGAGAGCTTTATAACTTTTCTCACAGATCAACAGCAGCTAATGAAAACCAAACTGGGCTGGACAGATTCACCGTATGTATATTGAATCACTTAAAAGTCACATGAAACAAATGAAGGGCATGTAAACTAAGATAGTCCTAGTAAGTGGGAGATCATTAAAAAAAAGTCTTTGCCAGTGCTAAAACAAATACAGATTGACGAATCAAGTACTGATCCAGGGCTGTTCTTAATGGGATGGATTGAGGCTGCATCATGCAAGATGTTTTACTTAAAATACACAAGCTAGGCTCAGTGATTAATCTTAATTACATGCATAAAATTCAGTGTCAGCTACGGCCAATCACTGGAAATCTTCACTGCATCACAAAAGGTGAATAATCATAATTGAACTTCAAAAAGACAAAACATGTCCTTAAATGAGCACTCTTTGGTGACAGGGATGATGTAAGCAGGCTTTAAATCATCTGTCTCTCTTGTTGCTATCGCACAATGACACATCAAAGATCTTGCATCAAAAGAACAAAAACTCCCAGACTCCTGAATTGTTCTGGGGTCACATCCTTGAGAATTTTCATGAGCAAACTATGAAAAGATTCAGGCACATCAGTTTGACTGTTACTGAACCAACAGAGGCTTCTATATGCTTAAGTAGGCCTGCAATTCAGAAGAGAAGAAAAGGAGCCAAGTGACATCCGACTATATCCTATCAGAACCAGCACTGCATTGCTGGCTTACTTATCTTACACAGAGTTGCACTAATACTACATAGTTAATCCATTCGCCCACTTAAAGCCTCCCCCTCAAACTGACAGAAAGAGTTCAAAAAGAAGTAATACAAAATTACCAACAGACCTCATGTTGGATTTTCAGAGAGTGATGCAAAACAGCTTGACATCATTTCTTTAACTGCAGCAAGCACCCATTCCAGGATTACTAAATACCTCTGCTTTTACCTCCTTCTTAGATTTTGGCATGGGAGAACGGGATAGAAAACTATTTAAAAAGCAGATGTTGTCAGCATAAAGTATTATATTGTGAAAATGTGAATGTGTGGTATGTTTAATGCAATACCCGTGAAATGCCTTCTAATGTAAGTCTTGAAATCCATATTCATGCCTGTCCGTATGCACTCAGAATAAAGTCTGCTGGTGCACTCTGCTGCACCTGCCATTTATTAAATGATGTACATAATGCTGATGCTCCATATCTCGATCTTGCACTCTATTTCACAATTCTTTCTATTTCCCCATTTCATTTCCCCTGTGTGTGTATGTCACATTTTTTTTCTCTCACATGTTGCAGTCTTTCATGTCTTTTGCTTCTAAGACATTTAAATCAGTACATTCAACTTATTCCACCAGTTAGGGAGTGTGTGGGTGAGTGAGTAGTGGAGTGAGTGGGTGAGTAGGAGGCCATTTGAGTTAGTGGTTGAGTTGACAGGCTGGTGGAGTTTAGGTGGGTGCAGATTTAGCTTTTGGTGCAATGTCCTCGTTCTTAAAATAAAACAAGACAAGTATTTTACCAGACCTTAATTTTAAGAGGCAAACACATAAAACTTACTAAACTTTGTGAAGAAATTTCAAAAGGCCTTTGAGCCTTTGAAAGAGCCATTACAGTATTTTTAATAGGATGGCAATGAATTTTGCTTATATGCTACTATTTCGCCAATTAATAGTTAAATCCTTATGAGCTTATGTGGATGCCTTGAAATGTCTAATCAGAAGTCCAAAACCTAAAAGTACTCATTTTATTATTAGATATTTGCAGGAAATCTTAAAGAAACTAGAGACAGAGAATGTTTTTTAAATGTGGGTCCTTACTTTTCAATTTACATTTGCAGCCAGCGTTGCCATGTCCTGCCTCACTCTGAGGCAATCTACCAGAACACGTACAGGACCTCCAATAATCACAAAGTTATTTGCCAACCAAAACATGTAAAAACAGTGGTCCAGTTCAAAAATACAAGAAATCCTCTTGATAAACTATTTTAATGACAACTCAATTATCCAGTTCATTGACAGCCAATTTGCTGTCTCTCAAATAACAAAAAAGTGGTTAAGTATTGTAGGTTAAAGAAACATTCTTCAGAAGTAATAACTCAACATTTTTTTAAAAAACACATGCAGTAGTGGAGGTCTAACGAACAGGAGCTTTAAATTTTGATCCCTCTCTGTCTTCATTGAGCGGTGATGTAATAGTGCAACTGAAGTATATATGATAATAGATACATTAGACATGAAACACAGACAGTGTCTGTGCACATTTTTAACAGCCTGACATTGAACCAAGGATAAAAAAAGGATATTTAACAGCACATCAGGCTCTTGAAGACAGTCAGATCAAAAGTGTCTGATAACTAACCTGTCTGTCATATCCACATGTCTATCCCTTCTCTCCCCATGACCCTGCAAATGCATGCCAGTCTCTCTTCTATCACACTAATCCATCCATCATTCCCCTTAGCCTTATCCTAATTAATACCCCTTGCCTACATGTTTCACACTCATTCTTTTTCTCATCTATCTATCTATCCATCATCCTTGCTGGCCTGCCCAGGTCATTACCCACTGTGATGATGGTTTTGTTGCTCTAATTAGCCTAATTATAGTTGTCAGTTATAACCTGGTCCTCTGCGGGGACCTTGTGATCCTACTGTGACTCTTTCTGACCTCGGCCATTGAGTGTGCGCATGTCTGAGTGATACCTCTGTGGCCACGGCTGACCTCAACGCTGTGCTGACCTTACAATGTCCTTTTCTCCACCTCAGAGTTACTTATCATTCTTCAGCAGCATTTAATTTAATTTATTCCTTTTGTTTTTCCCTCCATCTTTTAAACAGCTTCTCCTTTTTCGGCGTTACCTACAGTATCTGTCATCTTGGATTTAAATCACCCACTTGAGGGGTAAAGTGCAAACAATCTAACATTACTGTTTCACTTCTCACCCACTCAGGTCTACTTTGTTCTTTATTGCTCTTGTTCAATTTCTTTTCATTCAATTATAAGGACCGACATCAATAGAAGTTGTGAATGGCCAGTTCAATTCCATTTAAGGACTTTCAGGAAAATGTAACACTAACCACTGACAGTTGCAGTAGAGCATCAGCTCTTAAGTAACAGTAGGTGTGAACAGCTTGGACTTTAAATTTTTGTTCTTGTTTTTTACGAGGTTACATATTACTTAATGTGTATCCAGCTGTTCTTGTTGTATAAAATGCTAACAAGGTCAAAATAACAATAACAAACCTAAAAGGAATCATAGCTCAGAAACATAACAACAGCACAGGATTGTGTATGAGAGTACCATGAAATACTGGTATTTTCAAGACCATTAAATGTGCCATAGCGATTGCACTGTGGGGCTTTTTTATATACATTTATTTCTGTTACAATTATAGATTGCAATCCACACGGTTGATGTAGTCACCACCAAGGAAATCTCTCCATATTCTACAGTTAACCAGTTAGCTAAGAGCGAGCAACCACAACGGACTAGGCCACAGCATGATAGGAGTGTGGCGGAGCCTGTGGTTTCATAAGTAAGTTTTCACTTCTTGTGTAATTACTCTAAGTCCAGAGGAGAAAGACAGAAAGTTCTGCACAGCATGTTTAAATTGAGAGGAGTGGTGCTACAGGGGAAGAGATCATGCAAATGAGAAAGCACAAAGGCGAGGTGTTGGTAATTTGGCGGAAATTAGGTCTTTGATTTGCTGAGAACATTTTACTCTGCACCTGGTCTGTTCTGTAACTGAACAGAGCAGTAATTATAAAATAATGCTAAATGAGAATAAATACATTGATATTCTTCAGCAAGTAGAAATAATTAGCCTAGATTATAGTTTCATTCAGTTATTAAATGACAGTAATTGAGTCTTGTGGACTTCTGGACTGTATAAAAGCTGTCCCTTTCAGTCTAACTGCCATTAGACTGCTGCAGGCCAGATACTCAAAATGCATATGCAGCTTCTTTAATGCAGCAACCCGACAGGTGATGAACTTTGGTGGTTATCTTGGTTGAATCATACAAAGCTAACATAATGCTTAAAAAGCACTTCTTCAAAAGTCTAACTGGTTGATATTTGGCCAGTTAATGTATCACATACTGGGTGAAGGACAACACAGATATAGAAAAAATCTTGAGACCATTTAAGTTCATTTTCCACCCTAAAACAAATAAATTTGTTCATTTGTCAGTCCCTCCAGGAATTCGCGATGTTGCAATCGCACCAATTCACGTGAATTCAACCAGTCTCCGTGAATTCTGCGCGACCCTTGCAATTTTGTCCAATCACCGCAACTTTTCTGCAATTTTGGCCAGCCTCCCGTGAGTTCCACCAATCATAGCAGTCCCCAGCGCAAACGTAATGCACGTACGTCACCC
>JAUZTA010000027.1:16070401-16087171 GCA_034780835.1 Ctenochaetus striatus
ACATTTATGTGAAATTTATTCTGGTTAATAACCTTTTTAATCCGCTCTGATCTTGAGTCACTGAAGACAGCCTTGCTGAAATATCATCATCTTTTTTTTTTTTTTTAAGAATCACTTTTCTTCTATAACTTGCAACTGGCAAATCTAGATCAGTCCATCTCTGAAGTGTTTTATTAAATGAATTCCATTTTCTTGTGCAAGAAAATGATAAGAACTCATTATAGATTATTAGAAGCTGCTGTGTGTTTTTATTAAAAATAGAACTATCTACAAGCAATTAAAAAGGTGTTTCAGCTTTTCAGTGAATAGTATGTTATATCGCCTACAGATGTTCATTTCAGATAGAAAAAAACTGTTAGATCATCTGCTAAAGAGCGGTAAAATATTCGATAAAAAGCTACAAGTCTGAATGGTGATAGACTCCATACACACCTATGCTTAGGGCAAACAGTACCTGTGCAGGTAAATGACCGAGGAGCCATTTCTTTCCTCAGGTAAGTCTATGAGCTGAATGCAAATGTGCTCAATTTTGGTATTAACTCCATATTTCATGAACACAGTGCTGAATATAGCCCACACAGAAAGAGGAGAGGAGGATAGGTGCTGCTGACAGAACGGGTGTTATCACAGTCAAAAGAGCAAAAGAGACAAAACGGGAAGAGTGAGAAAAATGAGATGCAAGTGCCAAAGAGCGATCAAACAAACAGATGCCAAATGAGACTCAAGTCAGTGGGTTGGACTGGCATCTCTCACAACAGCGCCATAACACTGGCACATTATCCTGCTAAGGCCTGGCATAATGTCTGCATTACATTGCTTTGATTTAACAGGTGACAAATTACACACTTGTAGATGGCAAATGATGAAAAATGTTGCCGTATGGAGCATTTTTGCAGATGATCTCACAATCGAGCTTCCAATTGNNNNGGAAAAAAAACACAGCACATATAATACATTGTGCATATATGTCCCCATAATTCATTAGTACAATTTGGTTATTTCAAATAACTAAACATGGAAATGACTCAATGCTTCATATCCTTGTCTCCAGGGACAAATTCGTCAAACATTGTATTATTCTCTTGGCTTCACTGGAGTCCAAATAATTTTGGTATTACATTAAGCTGGCAGGAACAAGCAGTTTACATTAACAAAGATGGAAAAGATGGGCTTTCTGGTGCCACGCCATGAGATATTGATGGTGTGAATCTGAGCCAACTATTAAGCTATTCTCACATTTATTTCCTCTCTTCTCTGTGGTTACTTTTTCCTGTCACTGCGCCCTCTGCTGTATGTAGTCCCACACAGCAGAACATCATGAGAGAAAGAAAAAAAAAAATGTTTTGGTAATTCATTAACAAAAGTAAAACTTTCCTTTGGTTGAAATGTTTCTAACCTTTCTTTAAAAGAATGTTTAATGCCTAAAAGGGAGTGAAAAAAAAGTGCTTCAAAGGCAATGAGTCTTTAATTTATACCCATAAAACAAATAATTTAAAAACATCCAAGCTATTTCAATTATTAATTTCAAAGTTGAGAAAAACAGGGAGCAAGAAAAAGAAACTGTGACAGAGATAAAATTAGATGAGCAAACCTCCCCTTTCTCAGCATGTGAAAGTATGAGATCCTTTCACTTCAAAAGACTTTTGGAGAACTTTTTTTATTTTACTGGATTCGTTTGTATTTACCATAACTGCATATTCTAAATGTATATATGAAGAGGATAATAAAAGACAGTACCTGCCCAAGCCACAGTCTGTTTACCCTGCTGCCATCTGGCAGGAGATACACAAGTAATCACTGTCATACGACTCAAATAAAGAACAGTTTTATTCCTCAAGCTTGAATACTTTATAAAAAATAATAAACATTTTGTTATAGTGAAGTTCTATTATATTTAAATTATTACGGATTCACATATTTTTCTGCTTTGGTAGTCACATAAAGGGACTACAACATAATTTTATTATACAACTTTGTGTGGTAAAATGGCAGTAAAATAAGTCTTAACTATCACTGAGGGATCATTATTAGAACAGTCAATATTATGGCTGGTTAAAACAAACAAGTATTATTGTTTAATGCCAGGAAATTAAGAAAAGGTGCTGTTATTTTAAAAGGAAACCTTCATTTTGAATTATTTTTTTTATAAAACTCATCAACAAGAGCCACCAATGATAATTTAAATATTTCAATATATTTTTTAGTCTTGATTATAATACAAACAAAACAAAAACTATGTTATTGCATTATGTTAACCTCTGTAGATAATACTTAATCAAGAGAGAGCCCAGTGACAATATTTTTACTGTTCTGTAATGACTCTCTAATGACAAAGAGCTATTTGAAACTCATAACATAAACGCTGGAAAATGTGGCATTTTAAAAGGAACGAAATGACTAAGAAATGGTACACCTGGTGTAAAGATGGAGTCAGACACTGATTATGTTTTACTTTGCATTAAAAATTGACCAAACCTTGTCTGTTGTTAAGTATATTTGCTAAATTGTGGATCTTACCAGTTCACTCTGGAGTCTGAGAATCACTTCATCTTTCTCTCTCAGCTGCTGCAGCAGGGCCTCCTCTCTGCTGGGATCCTGGTCAACAAGCAACAAGACAGCGTGTTACACATTACTCAGGACACTGCGGACAGCAGTGATTTATCCAAGGTACCATATTCCTGCAAAAGCAATACACAAAGCCAAAGAGGCTGACAACATACAAAGGTAAGTGTGTGTGAGCCTGTTTGTGTGTGTGTGTGTATGTATGAGATTCTATTGCTCTTCCCATAAATGTGTTTGTGTGTTTGCAAGTGTTTTATGTGCATTCATGAGAGTTTGTTGCTGGTCT
This sequence comes from Ctenochaetus striatus, assembly GCA_034780835.1. NCBI lineage: Eukaryota > Metazoa > Chordata > Actinopteri > Acanthuriformes > Acanthuridae > Ctenochaetus > Ctenochaetus striatus. The sequence continues at coordinate 16,073,250 of JAUZTA010000027.1, forward strand.
TGCGAATACATATGTGTGTGTGTGTGCATGCAATAAAGTTGTCATGTAGTGCATGCAGGACTGTGATCTCTTCTTCACTGTGATAAACTTGGTGCACCCTGTGGAGGAGCTGCAGAGCACAGAGCACTTTAACACGACCTTGTGTTGTCAGAGGACATTACTGTGGGGAAGATGGAAAGGAGCAGCAAAGACAGAGGAGGGAAGAGTATAATAATACAAATACAAACAGTTTTATTTTAATGTCATCCGTCAAAATTTATCACAGCGATGGATGGATGAATAAAAATGTCTTGTAGCGAAATACGATAGATGTTACTGAAGTATTCTAACTGTAATTGTACTGAGACCCTTCTTTAAGTTGTTTGTCTCATTTAAGCATCGCAATTACTTGTCAAGCCTTGTTGTTACAACTTGCTGGAGTAAATTTAAAAAAAAAAAAAATACGTCTGCAAACCAAATTTTCACTGTGAGGGTTTTCTAAAGCCCAGTTATCTTCAGACTCTGGCTAGACTGTCGGCTAATAGCCAAAAGAAAGCTGCCTCATGTAACACACCAGCTCACAGGGGGGTCATAAATCAGAAATCTATCTGAGTTCCAGACATAGCAGTTTTCATTAAAATATTCATTTTAATTCTAAAATGAACAGGTAGATAAAGACAACGACAAAATGAGAAGGAGAAAAGAAAAGAGAAAAAGAGGAATAAGGAATAAGAAAGCTAGAGAGTAAGAGCGTTAAGATGGAGAGAATGAAATAACAGACAGTCATTACCTCTTCAAGGACAAAGAGGCAGGAGAGGAAAAGAGGGGCAAGATAACAGGAGGAAAATGAGAGGGGGGAAACATGAGGAAAGGGGGACAGTGATAGAGAGAAGGAGAGGACAGAGAGGGCCTGAGGTGGAGCATGATGGTCTGGGACCGTGGGGAGCCATCTAGCTAAAGGACAGGCAGAGAGTCAGAGGCAGACCACAGGGAACCATATAGCTCCAACAACGTCCTTTCAATGACCTCTCTGATGCAAAGGCAGACAGCTAGCCTGACATCAATTGACAGAAACGGATATTAACCTTGTGTAACTTGTACACGGATGTGTTACAACATGATTGCTATGATGTAAATAAATAGCTAGAAGTAAAACAAATTTAAATAAAAAAGCACAGAAGAAGCAGCATAAAAAAAGGGATGAAAAATTGCTGGATTGCTGCATGATAAAGCTGAAAGAGACACTTGTTGAATTTGGCCGATTCAGTACACAATTAAGTTTATATAAGCATAGTACACTTTTTCAGCCTTGATTAAATGGAACAATAACAGAACAGCATCTTGTAGTGAAACATGTAGAGAATCAGCTAATACTAAGTACACAAGCATACTTTCTTTTTTCATCCATTCATTTAAAGAAAACTTTTGATGTTTTGAAACGTGGACTTAATTTTTACATTTTTGGTGTGCAAATGCTTGGTTCTAACCAAAAAGATTGTAATTGCTTCAGTTAATCACCTCAGGGTGGAGCCACAACATGGCTATAATGAGTGCAATCAGGCAAGACTGTCAAAGTCTTGTGGGGTTTCGGCTAAACAAAATGGATTGTACTCTTTAACAAAAAGGGCTACCTCTGTAAAGTTACGTTCAATAATGCTGTCAGAAACTGAATTAAAAACTACTGCCTATACTTAGCAAAAAAGCTTTTTTATTGGATGTAGTAGAGATGGTCATGGTTGCCCTAAAGGATTTCATTGCAGCCATGTTGTGCCTGAGTTGATCTACGGTAACAATTACAAACCTCTAGTGAATACCATTAATTTGAACACCATGCAAACATGTAAAACTATGGCCCAGTTTTAAAAGTGTGTGAAATTTCCTTTAAGTTTTAGAAGTGCACAATTAGCTTGTCAAAGCTGTTAAAACAGGATTAAACAGGATTCACTGAGCTGTGCTTAAGACTTCTTAGGAGCTTTTGAGTGCACTTTAATACCCGATTCAAGATCATACCAGATGAAGTAGTAGTAAAGCAAGATGGCTGGATGAGATGATCTAGACCAGGGGTCGACAACCCCAGACACTCAAAGAGCCATTTGGACCCGTTTCACACAGAAAAGAAAACACTGAGAGCCACAAAACTCTTTTGACATCTAAAATGAAGATAACATTGCATATATCTTTTTTTCCCCACGTAGCATTAAATGTTCTGTTTTCCTCAGTAACTTTTCTTTTCTTGGAATTATTCATGGTTGGCCTACCGGGGTTTGAAAAGTTCAATGAACTGCGCGACAAAAAACTTTTGTCAACTTTGAGCAACAAAAAAAAAAAAAAGTAAAGAAAAACAAAAAATAAACACGTTTTATTTTAATGTTACAAGAGCACCATTATTTAAAAATTTAGAATTACATTTTAAAAAATAACCAAAATAAAATACAATAAATTTAAATTAAATACTCATTATTTATTTTTTCAAAGACACAGGGAGCTGCGGGTTGCCAACCCCTGATCTAGACTCATTTATCATCTAAAAACATTTTTCAGTGCTCTCCATCAGTACATAAGCGTAATTAACAATGGTTTATTTGATATATTTTTAAAACCTAGACCCACAAAAGCATAAAAAGATAGAGGTAGTATTTATGTTTAAGTTTTAGATAAAATCAACACTTGCCAACGAGACAATGAGCTCACTTGCAACTGCAGCCAGCAGGGAGACAGTGTTTGCTACACATGTCACTCCACAACATTTAGGACATTTAGGACTTTCACAGCCTCAATTTACTGTAACAACAATCCAACTGTACGTTTTAGGTGTATAATTATATCTCCTGACAGTCAATAGCTTTTTATAGCTAAAATTACTGCCTACAGCAAGTAAAAAAGTCATCTTAAAGTCAATTTAAGACTTCAAATTCTGGATTATTTTTAAATGGTGTAAATACCTTCGAAATTCCGTTATTACTTAATGAAAAGAAGAAATCAAAGAAATCTAATGTCCATTTCTACTGTCCCCTTCTAAGTGTTTCTGAGTAAGTTTGTGCTCCTCACAATCATACCAATATCTTCTTTCTGTCTCAGCTCTCCTGCTAAAGAGAAGGTTGCCATGTTTCTGATTTCCAGGAATTATAAAGGCAAATATACTTCAGATCTGCAAATGTCTAAAAAAGCTTTGCTGGTCTGTTTTTTTTGGCATCATTTTACAGGTCTAATTGATGTCTGAGGGCTCAACATGGGCAGAAGATAATGATCGAAGAGGACAAAGCTAAAAGCTTTACTAAGTGCTTCTACTGTGATAAAACCAATAGAAGAATACCCTTCCCACTAGGAAACAGAAAAACAATTAACAAAAAACAAAACCCAGCAGTGCTGAATCAAAATGGATTGTTTACCTGGCATAAGAGGGGATATACCTGTATTTTTTTGCAAGTTCAAGGACACACTCATACACAGCACAAAAATTACTAACATGAGATTTGGATGCGACCGAAAACCACTAACATGCTGTGACAATTACGACATTAGTCAGCCTCTAAAATTAATCTCCCTAGAATAGGACTGAAGGCTGTTCTAAATGAGCTGTCTGGCTACTGTTGCACAGCGTGTCTGCTTCTGTGCCCTTTGTGTTTTTGTATTTATGTGTGCGTGTGTATGACACTGCATGTCAGCAGTTGTGTTTCGGTTTTTCAAAACAGGCTAATGACTAAATCCTTGTAGACTTTTTTGACTTGTGCGGTTTATTTGTGAGTCAGAGGACACCTTATGAGTATAAACGGCCAGAAATCAAAGGAAATGGGTATAAACTGAGACACAAATACGGAAAAGAAAAAAAAGAAAGATGCTACATATTAATCCGACTTCAACACTTTGATTTAAAAAAGAAAAAAAAAACAAAAAAAAACAAAAAAAAACATACTGGTGCAATTTTGTTGTCACATGGCTACAATACCAATTGCAAAGCAGCCCTACTTTGAACAACCCCCCCACAAAAATCATTCAAAAAGAGGAAAACATTTACATATAAAGCCAAAATAAGTGAAAACTTTATTGCTGACAGAAGCATCACAATGTGCATTAAATTGCCCATCAGGTGGCATGCCAGCCAATTTTTCAAGGCTGAAATGAATGAAAAAGGCTGTGGAAGAAAAGTGGGGCATGCGAATTTATTTCTAATGTGATTGGAATGGCCTCAGAGGAATAAATCTTATCAAAATCACTGAAGTGCGTCCACTTTATGTGATTTTGTATAGAGGTTGGGCTACTCTATGCTTGCAATCAGCAGTAAGTTGCAGAGGGTATGAAGATGAATTACATTCCCCTCGTTAGAGGAAATTATTCAATTTGTTAACTTTTTTGAAAAACGCACATTAAAATGTGAGGATCGTTTAGCAATTCTTTCAATACTCTCTCACTTCAATTTATTTATTAAATTGCCTATTTCTTGTAATTGGGGAAAGTGGCTTGAGTAATAACAACATAATTAAATAAATTTTCCCTGTTATCTTTATAACAGTTTACCCAACATCAATCTACAACATCATAATTCCTACAGAAGAACTGCTTGAGACTAAAAAGAAACAGATGGAAAGAAAAAATGGTACTATCACTTTGGCTTTGTACTCTTAAAACGTCACTTATATTTCATTTTTCTCTGAGCATACTGTATTTTGCCATGATGGTGTCCCCCCAACAATAGCAATTCTAACAGAATGAAAGCACACAATGGTATTTGTAGTTGTTAGGAATATTTACAACCATTACAACAGAAAAGGGCAGAAATGAAACAAAACGATTAAAAAATAAAAATAAGAAAAACAGAAGCTGATCGAAAAGATGAAATTGTTTAAGTTCTTCAACCTAAAGGGAGGTAGCTCCAGTGATGTCCCAAAATGCAAAGCAAAACAGAACAAAACAAAACAACACAGCTTGACAGACATTAGAGAAAAAAGTGACGTGATATTTGCTTGATCCAACAACAACAATTTTAAACAAAACATAAAAGATAATCCCTGGGCATTTTATAGCTTTTTGTGACCTTTTCTTTTTCAATCTGAAAATTGATTCTTAAAAGGGTAATTTTCCAGACTCAGTCTGGTTTATGTTTATCACATTTCCTGTTGCTACAAGCACTTTACTCCTTAAATACTCCTTTTGTATACTAACTACCAATACAGTGTACCCTAAAATTAAGTGAAAAGTGGTCTTTTTAATACCCTGTATTAATCTTGAGCACAAAACTGATCACAGTAAGAGCCACAATATATGTTGCAATCCAAATAAACACTACAAGTGAGACAAGTCTAAATAAGTGCTTGGTGTTGTTACATGTTGTCTCAAGTGGCTTCTTGGACAACTTACAGTTCAGCACCAGACTCTTAATATTCATGGTACAATTAGAAAACACTGACAATCTCAAAGACAAATGCAAAAACACTCTCATGCTGATCCTGCATTAAGCTGCTGACCTTTGGTATGACATATTTGCTCATCTGTCCTTATTTTTATCTGCTTGCTGTCTGGGTTTTCTTCTGTATATCTGTCTAAGTGAGTATAATTATGACTTTAATAGCACACTATTTATGCACACTGACAAAAAAGGTCGGGAGAAACAGCACAAGTGTGAAAAAGGAGTGAGAGGAGGTGATGAAAAATGTGTCATTTTAACATGCGGATCATGCCTTTAAGAATGTACAATTAAAACACAGATCTTTGCCACTTATCTTCGTATATAAACCAAAATCTTTCAAAAGAATATAATGACCTGGTCCCCATTATTTCCTATGTGTGCTATGATCCTGCAGCTTTGAAAATAAAAAAAATGTGTAGCTGGACAAATGCTGTAAGCATTCTTTATGGACTGAAAGGCATGCAGAGTCTGGTGAACAGCAGCAGTCATGTCTTGTTATAGGTACTCTTTCTGTCCAAAGTGCCACAATTGTTAGTAAAGTTGACACCTCACACAGAAACAGCTGAGTAACCTGTCAAATCAGGTCTGTAATATTTATGCCGTTAGAAACAGAAGAGATATGTCACATGCCTAGATGTTCTAAATGTGGCAAGGCTCGCTGAGCTGCCTCATGTGAGGACTTATCATAGAGATATATAAAACACAGCATTAAAGGTGTCAAAATGATGCTAATTAAATGCAGTGTAATACTGTACCTTTACCATATTTCAGAGAGTGTACCCACAGACACTTCAAGGATGATGTTAAAAATGAAATATTGGAGCACCAGATGCTGGTTGCAAAAAGTCAGGTTAAACTATGGCTTAGACTTAAAGAACAGACTTAAAAGCACATCTGACCGAGCCATTTAAGCCACTTAGTCTTTAAATAGCGAAAAAATGTGTATGTTCAAAAACAAATGTTGTACTTACATTGTTAGACATTTTATAAACCTGGGAGCAGAAATAATATAAATGTATTTTTTAAAGGTGCAGCTTGAGTCTGCAGTAAATCTTTCTGCTGTCTCTGCACACTCAACAACCAAATGCTGTCATTTTATCAGCACCTGACATGGATTGTTAATTCAGAAACACAGCTGTTAAATCATGAGATGACCCAAGATCAAATAGTTCATCTGAGACTTTTTTAGTCGTCCTTTTGAGACAAATTTTAATAAAAGTCATTTGACATGTCTAAGAAAACTTACAGATGTAGTAAATAATAATTTGAGTAAAAGGCCTACTGAAATTACACTGTGAAGGGCTTATGATTATATCTTAAGAATATATGATACGGAAACAGTAGTATGGAGGAACAGAGGATGAACAGAAAATATGAAATTAAGGCCAGAAAATCCAGATCACACTTCCGATCACCTCTTCTTCTCCTTCACACATTGTTACATTGCAGTTTGACACAAAGCGTGTGAGAGAAAGTGGCCATCCTAGCTGTTAAAAAAAAGTTTTTAAAGAAAAGGTTTCCTGGAGTGAAAGTGCCAAAAAAGAGACAAAGAGGGAGTGAAATACAGACAGATGACACTCTGTTTCATGATTCTACTTCATCCCCAAAATACTGTTTTCTGCATCTTCATATACATGAGTGAGGCTGTCTTTAAAGCCCTTTGACTGATCATGCAAAACCACTGCAGTCAAGTCCCTCTTTCAAGTGTCTTTGGCTTTTCACAATGAACTAAACAGTGCTGGCATGATGCGCCCTCAGTGGGTGAAACTTAGACAGCATGCAGAGCTGCAAATGATAAAGAGGCACAATAGACTTGATGTGTTTCACAACTGTGCTGACGTCTCATGTTATATATGACATACTATTCAGCTAGTGCTTTCTAAATCCTCGCAAGCCAAAATGTGGCAAAAACAATCTTAACCGAGCTGTTACATGGCAGTTGGACCATAATGTTTCCTCAAGTTGCAGAAATTTTTGGTTGCTGTTCTTCTTTTTTTTGAGTTAGCTGCTAACTGCTGCTAGTTATTTTTAAAACTCTCTACATCAAGAAACCGAGTCATCGCTACAGACATCAAGATGAAGGCAAAAAGACAGAGGAGCATGCTGAAGAAAAGTGTTACAACCTCCCTTACCAACTCAGGGGTGAAACAACAATGACCCCATATAAAGCCTTTATAATCTTTATACTTAACTGGCTGTGTGTCAGGGGTTCCTTCATGACTGCCTGTTTGGATGGGCTTGCTCTGAGCATTGAGTGTGCGCCCATAAACTTGTATTTGTGCATGTTTTCTCTTTACTCATGTCCTTTTAACCCTCTCATACTGTTGCCTAAGAATGGAGAATAGTCTATAATTACAAATCTGTCGTCATTACAATTATACATTATTAATTTCTAATTATGCAGCATCTGACACAATGATAAATGTTTCACTATAAAAAGATGTACCTAATGTGTGCTGAAACAAAGGTGAATGTACACAAAGTGTCAATTAACTGGGTACAAAAAGTTGCAGTTCTAGACTTTTTTTTAAAAAACACACTGGTGCACTGAATACACCTTCGGCAACAACTCTGTGTGAGATTTTTACTTCAGTCCTCTAAAATACAGTAGAACACTTTAACTGGGACAAAATCTGGCAAAAATCATGTCATATGCATTGGGTCTAAATTAAACTAGGACGCACTGTGACACTGCAGCCTCTCAGGTGGCTCACGTAGATTATTTTTATACCCGCGGAGTCGTTTTCTGGAGTGCCAGGACAAATTCTTTTCTTCTCGCCCCTCCCTCAAATCCTCTTTTCCTTCTTCCCCTCCCTACCCTCTTTCTATACCAACCTCCTCCTCCTCCTAGAACTCTTTCCTTCTGTTTTTCTCACCTCCGTCTCATGCACTTCTCTATTCATTTTCTTCTTATTACTGGATGATCTAACTGAATGTCATCGAACTGAATGCATTTTCTTTTGTGTGCACATTAACTATAGCTTCCACATTTTCCCCTAAAGCCTTTCTCCCTCATCCCCCCCCTCCACTCCTCAATCTATCTTAAAGTCAAGTAGAACAATATCCTATTCTCAGCCTTGCAACTATTTCCTCATATTCAGCTTTCCTCATGCAATATGCCCTCTCCATCTTTATGTTGTTTCTCTTCCATGCCTGCAGCTCTGTCAAAAGATTAGCCTCCGCCTCCCACCTTCTCACACATTCTTTTCTATATATATACATATACAGGACACATACACCCACACACTTCTCTTATTCATCTACCTGTTTCCATCTCCTGCCTAACCTCAATTTCTGCAACTCTTGCTGCTTTCCTGTTGCTCTTTATTTTGCATCGCATTCTTACAATCTGCAATTGAAATAAAAAACTACAGACTGTCTTTCAATCACTGTCTGTGTGCAAGAACTTTGTCCAGATTTTCTTAACACTTGAGGCCAGCTGGTGAGTGTTATTTAATAAAGGTTTGGCACCCAAATATTTAAATAATCTGGTGCAAAGTTTTGTTAATAATGAACAATGAAGTGAAAACAACAACCAAGAAAAACCCTTCACATTTTCACCCAAAGTTTTATTGAATATTTTGTTACATTCTGGAACATCATGTCTATGTACTCCAAAATGTGCATTAATCCAATCCAGAGATTCAAACCATGCAGTATGCTATCAAGAGCTATATCCAAGTCCAATATCCAAAATCCAACCACTTTTTTTAAGACCATAATACTTTGTAACATATTTGTCAACCTTAAATACTTAAAACTGTGATGGATCTAAAAACACACGGCTTTGAGCTTTCAGTGTGGACAGTTTGAGCCTTTAGCTCCATACAACTGTATTATTGCATATTTTTGTTTGGTGTTACTGACTTCTGTTAGTTTCAAGTCATATCTTTATATTTGTGGTTTTATGCCCTCATTTCTTTTTAACCTCTCCTGATCCCACTCTCCCAGCTGTCCACTCTCCCTGTCCATCCATCCGTACAATCCTTCATGAGAGACTTTGAGCCCGAGCCGCTGTCCACATGCTGTGTCCCACCCTACATTTTTAATTTTTCCTTATCGTCCAGCTGCCACTGATACTCCATGTAGGTCAATAAAGAGGGCATGCTCTCACACACTCACACACCCACCATATCTGTCTCTTACACACACAAAAACACTAATAAACGTGCACAAACACGGGCTGAAAATCTGCACCAAACAATTTCACTGTGTGTGTTGAAACACATGCGTGCACATTTTTGCACTCTCAGTAAACTGCTGTGCCCTATGTTTGTTGGCAGTATGTCAAATGTTGGGGTCTTAGTTTGAGGTTGGGTTTCCTCTGGATGGTATTTTAAGGATGAGGAAGGTTGGTAAAATATTTGACCTAACAATACAATGTAGATCAATAAAACACCATCACGGGATTTAAAACAGTACCAGAGAGTTTCTGGACTCTCGTCCTGTCTGCTCTTTTCTAACTGTCTAACAAGAACTCTGCTGCCACCCAACTAAATCCCGGCGAAAAGCTTGACAAAAGCCCTCCCTTGGTAAACTTAAATCCTGCTCTCTGACTCTCTCTCCCTCACATGAACACTCACACACACACACACACATGCACACGCACTCCCTGCAGAGATTAATAAATCTCATTTAGATCGCACGGCTCTGATGGACTAGGCTGACAGAGGGGTCTAGGACCTGTCAAGGCAAAAAGAGCACTCTTGCCTTTTATCACTGTTTTTGATACTCTCTTCTTTTTTATTTCCCTCTCCTTGTTGCTCCCGCCTGGCTCCTCTGCTGTCTTTCTTCCTATTTGATCTCTTCAGGATTCATTACAGGCTGGTGTGAAAAAAAGGCTGCTAATTGTCCTGATAACAGTAAAACTAAAGGAGTGACATATATCAAAGGAAAACTCAGTTTCTTTTTTTTTTGATCATAGGCAGGCTGCTGTATAACTGTAATTAAACCAGCTGACAGTAAGCTGACGTTGCCCGGTGTTTGATTTTAGATTTGTGGCTACACGAAGCACAAAAATCGAACTTAGCAAAAAAGCTGTTAAAATGATAACATAAACTGTATTTTGTTGCAACATTTTTAGTTGGGCCACAATCACAGATGGCTTGAAGATGCAGACAATGTTGTCTGCCTGCTCTGCTGCACAGCTGCAACATTTAAAATATACTGAAATGACAAAAAAAACATGCTGACTTAAATTTATATCAAGTCTTTTGACAGCAAATATGTCACTGCTCAAACTGCAAGTCAGCCAATCAGAGTTTCTGACCTGCCAGATATGAATCCAATTGTGCAAGAGCTGAATGTTGATTACTTAGACAATTAATCAAGGGTTAAAAACTGGTTGTAGCAGACAAAAATCTTGCAGAATTTTCAACCAGTTGTAACTGTTTCAGAGAAACCTGCCTTTAAATGGCGATGATATTTGAATATGATTTAGTCCAAGTAAAGCTTATTAAACACTCAACCTATATGTGCATCAATCAAGTGGTGAAGGTGATCTTCTATAATTTACCTTGAATGGAAGGGACTTTTCACTGCAAGGGCTAATGGGTAGAGACTGCAGGCTGCTGGCAGGACTCGTCTCTGTGCTCTGAAAAAGACGAAAATATGGATGTAAAAATGACAAAGAAGACAGTTATGACTGACATTGTAGGTGCTGCTAATAACAGTGTGATGCACATAAGGTAATTTTTACATGATCAGTCTCGCCAACTCCTCATCTGTTTGAAATAAAATTAAGCAATCTGCAAGTATTTTAGCTTTAATACTTCCCATTTAATTCAGCTGCTGAGTGATATTGACAAAACATCAGAAGAATGGCCACTTATTGAATAAGAAAATAGATGGAAATATAACCGACTAGTTCTATGAGGATAAGTGCTGAGATGGAGCATCCTGAACCATTATAAAATCCAAATTTTTAACAGATTACCTGAAGGGCAATATCACATCAAGCCTATTTATTAAGGTACTTTATTTATTAAGTACTATTTATTAAGTACTTTTGTTTAGTGAAGTACTTTTGTTTAGTGAAAATATCAGATTTTTTTTTTAAGAAACCTGGCTGTATTGATACAACCTCATGTTGTAACTTGGTTTTTTTTTGGCCAGTTTCTTATATAATCTGTGTTTTCTAGAGGCAGCTGTGATTAGAGACATTTTGGATCTGTTCCTCAACACAGGGGCAGTCTAGGGGCAGAAAGCAGGGGCAGCCAAAGGGCATCTCACAGCACACGCAGCTACATACAGTGCATACATTTATGTGACAAAGAGTTCATGTGCTGTCATACACAGACACACATGCAAACGGAGCAAAAATGAGCAGACCCTGGTCTTAATGTCACGTGTAAGGACAGAGGGGAAAAAGAGTGAAGATTAAGTCATGTCTTCAGCTGGGACTGCTGATATTGATGTAATAACATACAATAAGACACAACACACAAGGAGCTAACTACGTGTTCCACACATTTGGTTTTCTGATAAGGTTTATTTCTTACTATCTGCTGCCCTCTTGCAGATTTAGATGCAAGCCAAGCCATCTGTTGTTTCAGAAAGGTCACCATACTTAGAATTACTAAACCCCAAAACACTGTTTTTAGGCTAAAATCCTGATTATTTGTGCATTGCCTACTGTCAGAGCTTTAAAGGTAGCTCTGTCAAACATCAGAGCCCAAATCTTTGTCCAGCATAAACTTAATGGTTTATTGGTTTGGCTGACCTTTTAAAGAGGCATACCTCCCTATCAGAATTATAGGTGTGGTATGGCGTCAGGCCCTTAATGTGTCATCTGTGATCAATGCCTTTCTTTATGTAGAGAGACAGGCGCACACACACTGACACTCAAATACTCTCTCTCTCTCTTTTCTGTCTAACACATACACATTCTCTTTAAGGTCACCCCTGTCCCAGAGGCCTTAACAAACAACTGTCCACACAATTAGATGTGGTTCAGTAAAAAAGCCTTTCAGATTTAAGAATGGAGAAAACTGCCTGGGAGCTCTGGATTTAATGACTTGCACTACCCAGGAGCTAAATGTCTAAAGATGATGAATGGCCAAAGAAAGAAAAGCACGTTTTGTAGTTTGATACACCCCTTTAATCACATTTACACATCAGTTGAATCATAAAATGAAAACCTTTAAATAACTAAAGGTGCATTCATGCCCAATCTCTTTCACTGACATTTGGCTTTTTATCAGAGGGCAGCACCAGTAGCAACACACTGTCATGCAATTTAGCGAGTTCTTCAGCAAACACAGAGTGATTACCTCGAATTCAAAATGCCAACTCTGCTCTAGTATTGTTGAGTTTTTTCATAGCTCAACCCTAGGCTTCAGGAGTTCTTGTGTCGAACCAAAACTGCAAAAACGCAGAATTTAGCCGGAGGGGTTCAACCACACTTTGCTTATGTTGATGGGTAACTTATTAAGCCTGGATTATACACCTAAACGTAAAATAGACGGACAGCTGTGGGCTACAGAGTTTGCACTTGTCAAAGCTCTTTGGTTGCAAGGCTGCATTCGTACATGTGGAGCAGTTGGTTACACCACTCTCTCTCTCAAGCATGCTCTTCTGCTCGCAGATACTGTTCTCTGTGCTTGTATCACACAGTCCCACACAGCCCTGTGGTGGTGGGGCTGCATTTGTGTACATGAAGCAGAAATGCTTCCCCAGCAGATAATGTTATGTAGTGCTCATGTCACATTTGCATGCATGGTTTTAATGTGTGCTGGTTTTGAGACTAATTAAATGGCACAAAACACACTTTCCAAAGGTGAATGTATGTGTGTTGTGTTTGTGAGACAGAGAGTGAGAGCTCTAAAGTACACAGTACTAAAAAAAGAATATCAATATGTGACAGGTGCTGTTGATATTGTGGCAGGTCTCTTCAAATTAATTAAAGTATGGGAAACTCTGCCATTATTGTGTGTGACCAGGCTGCTATTTTCTTGCTTGTGACTGCGGCAAGTACCGACTAAACATGCATGCTCAGTACTATGTCACACATTTTGTTACTCTCATTTGTTGTACGTCCATCCAATGGTGATGAAAAGATTTTTTGTCAGTGCCAAATCAAGCCTTTCATTGGAAACGAGGGGAAACCTTTGGGATTAAAAATTTTAAAAACAAAGTGCCTACAACTGCTGTTTCCCAATTGACTCCAAAAGGGGAGTCAAACCCTACAGATCTCCATATTTAACCACCTATCAGCAGAAATAAATGTATTCAAAGGTGGTTACAAAAAAAGTTGTGGTCTCTCTGGCCAATGTTCCCTTTCATGACAACTGTGCAGAAGGGGAGTGGGTTCATACACATTAATCATTAAAATTCTATTAGGGTTTTGAGTAATGTATAGCATAACAATAATACGCTTGGACATCGAAAATGAACTAAAAGGTCCCAGACCAATTCACATTTCAGAAAACTGGTCTAGCAAGAAAATGTGCACAACGTAGCAGACCCTGGCACACTACACCTTCCCACACTCAGGGAAAGTATAATTTCAGCTTGAGCTAGGTGCTCTATGTTTCGATTC
>JAUZTA010000027.1:16118402-16133007 GCA_034780835.1 Ctenochaetus striatus
CTGCTCTATTCCTTGTTGATAATATGTTTTTTTTTTTTCATTTAACTTAATTACTGAGCAGCTCTTCCTTATTCAGCATTTTTAATGAATTTAAATCTTCCTTCTATAAAGCTCTCCAGCCACAATGCTTTTGGTCAGTGTTATTAATGCCACATTTTATAAAAATTACTTTCATTCTTATTACCAGGCTTGCTGTGTAACAATAAAAGTAAGGAATGAATGAGATTTCAGGGACAATAATACTCTTTAGCCAGACAAACAGAGGACTGTCATAACTGCTTTATTTTAATCAACTAATAGATAGATGTGAAAACAGACAACACAGCATCCCCTCACAAAGCAAAAGGCCATAATACATTTGTTGGAAACAGCACTTCATATTTTCTCCCTCTCCCTCTATGTCTCTCTCTCCCTCTCTCTCTTATACACGTACACACATAAAAAAGTACATTTAAATATGCACACTCTGCTGTATTTTCACTCTGTGAATGTGTGTGTCCTTTTTCTTGTTTTTGTTCTTGAGGACTTGTGAAAAGTATGCATGGATATTTGCATTTTTGGCTCCACAGTGAGCACCAAAACCCAGAAGAAGAGTCATGATTATCATATCTCCATGCATTTTACAAGAGTTTCAAGAAAAATAAGGTAAAAGAAAATTAGATCTACAGCACATGGGGTGCCACATATCAAAGGCTTCTTACACTGTTTGGGAGGAGGAACATATTAAAATTCTGTTGTTACACAGTGTAACAGACAAACTTGCCTCTTTATGGCTGTAGTTTGTTTGTAGTTTCCACTGCCTGGAAGCTAACATTTTCAGCATTTTAAAATCAATATTCAACTACTTCTCTGCAAGTATGTGTTGCAACAAACTGTGTGGGTTTGTTTGTGTGTGTGTGTGTGTGTGCATGTTGTGAGCATTTCACCCAGAGCACATAAACTTCCTTCAGAAATTGTGCTGGATTGTTTTGAAATGTCCACATTTATCATTTGAATTGTTATTATTATTGTGTTGAATACTTTGACTATAATAGTGCTCTGCTTGCAAGAAGAGGATGATCTATGAATGATTTATCTCTTTTCCTAAAAATGTGATGAGCTCAGCCAGAGGTTTGAGTTTTCATGTGTCTGATCAAAGTCCGTCGAGTGCTGAAAAACTGAGTAGCAGTGGGCTACAGATTTACGGGGAATTTCTTACTACCAGAGAAGCCTTGGTTTTAAAAAAAAAGTATCTGCAACATGTTACAGCAGCTGAAGAAGTGAGAAGGATAGTGACAAATCATCTTTGGCCGAGGAATATATTTTCAGTATGACACACACTCTTCTCTACTGTCAACCCACAACTGCATTAATTCATCAGACTGGAAATATTTTTAGATTAACTGTCAGAGTTACTGCTACTACGCAGAGTGAAAGAAGTTTTGAAGCTGTAAAGTTTCTCATAATATCTGTAAAGGAAACACTCAACTTTTATTCTGATTTTGAGTATCCAAATAATTTGAATTTGACAAAATGTGTAGTGTCTTTTGATCACAAAGTTGGAAAAAACAGAGGGACAAGACACATAAATAAACAAGAAAGGAATAGCAAAAAGTAAATACTCTCAGAATAAAAATAAATACATAAATAAATAGAGCAAAGAGTTCAATGAGTTCTAATCAAAAAAGAATTTTTAAACATACAATGAAAGCTTGTGCCCCTCTGTGTGTCTCAGTTATGATGAGATGTGATGAGATGTGTGTGTCTGTGGTAGTAAATCTGTAACCCAGCAGTGTTTGCATAAGTTTCATACCTGCATGTGGTTTCCTCAAGTGAGACGACCTGGGTTCGTGGCAGCCGCAGAAGCTTCCTCTTTCTTGAACAGACAGCGTGTGCCTTGCCCTCCTTTCAGATTGTTCTGGGTTAGAGTGACAACCCTCGCTGCGAACCACACCAGCCTCGCTCTCACTTGTGGTCTCTGTGTGGTAACCTGCCTTCCTCTCCTCCACCACCTCCTTCCTCTGCTCTTCTGAGACCTCTTTCCTTGCTTCCTTTCTCTCCTCCTCCCTCTCCTTCCTCTCTTCCAGTGATTGTTCCTGCAGAGGTAGGCAGGGTACAGCTGTCTCAGGTTCTGAGAGGGATATGGCAGTCTCGTAGTCCGTGTTGTTAGCTGTGCTGGTGTCAGGAAGTAAAGGTTTTTCAGTACTGGACTGGGCTGGAGTAAAGAAAACCTGAGGAGAGGACATTTCATTTAGTATGTGTAAAAAAAAAAAAAAAATGTTTTAAAGGTTACATTCAAATACAAGAAACACTGTGAACTCCAATGAGGCAGAAAGTGGTTTACAGAGAGGAAAAGCCACCTTAGCACTCATTTAGTAGGCGGACATTTGTGTCGTCAGGCAGTAGTGCAAATGTTTAGATAACAAATTCATTGGTCAGTTGTAGGCACTATTTACTCTTCAGTGGCCTAAGTACAAAGCTTTGTCTTTGCCACTACACGGCTTCTTTTCTGGAGTTCCCCTCTCGACCAGGAAATAAAATGGAATATATTCTTTGGAGGAGGAAAAGGTGAGCACAAAGGTGTGAAATTTAGAGAGCAGTTTGAAGACATGCGTAGGTTTTCTTTTTCATGCCTTAGCTCTTTCAGTAAAAGGACTTTTTCATGCCTGCTGCTCAATTTTTATGCCACATTTCACAGAATCCACACAGTGGTCATAAATTTTCTCCTTTTATGGTGATTGTTCTTGACATTTAAGGGCACTTGTAACTGTTCTTCTGTTCCTGAAGCACTAACATTAATATTTTTTTTCAAAGAAATTACTGTTAAAAGCAAAATTTGATGCTAATGTTATTTTTCATATTTGTCAGAACGAACAAACAATCAAACAACCGTTTTAAAATGGTCAAAATTTAACATTTTGTCAGCAATTTTAGTAAGATTCCTACATAGGTTCAATTAGTACTGTGTGCTGGTGTACAGCATAGATGTCTAGTTTAAATTGTGCTGTGGAAGTACAAAAGTAGGCTCTATTGCAGCTTAACGAATGTTGACTGACAGACATAAAATTGTCAAGGCAAACCACCAATCCTAACTGCTGAACCACACAGCAGCCGCATCTTTTAAATAATTTAAAGCAGATTTGACCACTTTTTTCTTTACACTCAAAAAAAGTCATGTGTCAAAACGACTTTGACTCTTATGACTTGTAGCTGGTACTACATGTTACATAGCACTTTTACTATGTAACGTGGTTTATTTCTATTCTGAGTGATTCTATTGATCTAAAGCATCTTACATGATTCAGAGAAACTGACTTAAAGGAGCTACCTGGGAGGTAGAGACAGCCACACTGAAGTTCTCTGGTGCAGGTGTTGGGTCAGGTGGGGCTATGTCAGAAGCCATCCCAGGCACAGATGCAGGCCCCGGGCCTTGACCACACCCAGGGCTGGGAGCTGACAGGGCATCCACCTCAGATACAGAATCTTCAGTAATGGGAATGAACTCGGAGGGAGTGATGGCTGTGGTTCGGTCCTCTGATATCATAGGGGACTGGAGTGAGCTCTCACCACCAGCACCGAGCAGCTCGCCTGGCCATGAGCCTGGGGTGAGCCCTCCTGCCCCTGGTGTGGTGGTGGTGGTGCTTGGAGGTTCCAGATTCACTTCTGGAGGTCTGTGGTGATCAGATGTCCGGGAGAAGCGGTGGTGAGCTGAGAAAGATTTAGGTAGCAGCTGTTTCTTCTGCCGTGCTGACCTTTTGTTGTTATTACTGGCACCACTGTAGTCGTCAAGAAATCCAGAGTCATCACCCTCATTGGCCCCTGAGCCACTGATGCAGTTTATGAACACATTTCGATTGGCTGTGGAGGAGGAAGAAGACGCTTTGTCAAAATCCTCGGTTTGAGAGCGTGTAATTTTCTTTTTGTGGCTGCCAAACCCAAAAGAGTGGCGTGACTTGGGGCGTCCCCCACCATCACTGAAACCTGTTGACAGTGATGTTGTTATAGTCTGCTGGTTATTTCCATTTGTGTCGGTGCCCTGTGACAGCGGAGGTGTGAGGTTCAGGTTGATAGGCTGGACACGTGGCTCACTATTTCGTTTAGCTGTGAAACTGAGAGATGGAGTGCGGAAAAGACTCCGGCGTTTCCCAGTGCTGCCAGAACTGGAATTCGTGCTAGAGGGCGAAGAGCTGTGGACACCATTTCCCACTCCACCAGAAGACGGAGAGGAGGGGAGAGACTCCTGCCTTTTACTGTTGCTGCGGCGGAAGATCGGCAGGCGGGACACAAGCGTGGAACGACGTGAACCTGATTCACCCATCTGGACGCTGAGGCAGAGAAGAGCTCTGAGGGAACAACAACAACAAAAAAATGTTTAAGGGTATTGAACATAAAACAAATGCCTCTATGCAAATACTGGACACATACACAACCAAATGTGATAGTCAAAAGAGATTTACACTTAAAAATAAAATAAACTAGGAGCTCCAGCATACAGGCTATTTGATTTTTCAAATGAAAATAGCTCTCATTAAGGGATTAAATTTCCAACATTCAGTGAGTCAAAACAAGTTAGTTAGATTATCCTGGAGATGCTTCAGTTGCAAAAAGTGTCATGTGTGATAAGTTTTGGGCTTTTTTAGGCACTGGTAATACGCATGAAAACATTAACAGTATTTGACTGCTGATGCTGATCTGTGTTAAAAATATTGAGCTGGAGATAAATGTATAATAAGGATGAGGCAAACTAACATAATAAATCAGTTACTGACTAGTTTTAAAGCACAACATGCAAAAAATGACGAAAGGAAGGTGGTGGATGGTCATCTTTGACAAAGATCAATGATGAGAAAAATAAACAGGAATCTTGGACAAAGAAGTAAAACAAGTCTTAATTTTTTCTGCCCAAGGTTCAGTTACATTAAGATTATCAGCCTACCCTCTTAAAAATACTGTCAGTCTTTGAGAGTTAAGTTTAAGAATGTCAGAACACAGGGTTTGGCGAATGCAATGTTTATTAACTAAATAATTTTCACACTTTTTTACAACTAGCCTGTCTCTTTATAAACATATTGTAAAGCTATTTTTCCCTGCTTGTCAGAACTAACCAAAGTTCCACATATTGCACTACGGATTAAATTAATTTAAGGAACTACTCATGTTTTATTGTTTAGTGCAATTACTCAGCTAAACAGTGATTATGCAATCTTGCAATGAAAAACGCAGGCTCTGTGAGAGCTGCTAAAGTGTTTTGTTTTTGTTCTCCGTGTAAGAAGCTTACATTATCACACCTTACTGAAGTGGCTTATGAGTGTGGCACCGCCTTGAAAGTAAATTTGATCAAGTTTTAAATACACAGTCATGCAGTTTCTATTTTCATACCAAACATACTCATTGTATTATGCAAATATTGTCAGAGACAGGGAAGATCAATGGTATTTACATGAGTGACATATAAAAATATTACATGGCACACACAAGGACACTTTCTGTGACTGTGGGGGAAGGAGAAAAAAAATTCCAGTAAGCCGCGGCTTCAGTTTTGATGCTGAACCGCTGTTTGGACCAGCTAGTCCCCAGTCAAAAATATAGAGTAAACTGCATTTTAGCTAGAGTAAACTGCATTTTAGCTATGCTCTCTTACATTTTATATAGTAAGAACAAAAGTAATTGCTACGATATTTATAAAAAGTACTAGTACTACTATTATTAATATCAATATCATTATTATTAATGCGCATGTGTCAATAGACCGTATTAAAAAATAAACTGTTTGAAAGGCCTACTTTTGAAATGATATATTGATGTTTTATCTATATTCCCATTTAAAACTAGAAAAGGTCTTGGATGTTGAATATCATTATATCTTGATGTGGCCAGACAATAAAGTGAATTTATTTTCTTATCAGACAGTTCTAACTTTTTTTAATATGTGGCTTGATTCACTTGGTCAATATATCTACTGATCTTTCTTTGTCAAGTATTTAACTATTGTATTATATGAAAGCAGTCAGCAGTCATCCCTGCAACATACATGAGAGTTTATTCTGATCATAATGTGCAGCCCTATGCACAGCTCTGCTTTTTAGCAGATGTATATTTTTAAATAGCAGAGGAAACTTTTCAATGTAATTTATTTTGATCACAGATTGTTATAACAGAGTTGTTTGACACACCTCAACTACTACCTACGGCAGGTTGGCAGCTTTGTCAACACATTTAAGACTTCTTTCAGCAGTTTAGTGCGGTTTAGCTTCTTATCATTGCCACATTTGACCAGGTCATGGCCCTATGACTTGTCTCATTAAGACAAGGCAAAAAATCCAACTAATTAGATAGAGATTAATACAGATTGAAAATACCCATGTTATGAAACTTACAGTTTAGGGGTATTAAAAAATATATGGCTTATAATTGCCAGGCTTTGTGAGTAGAAAAACACTAGAAGGCTATATGACACTCATGCAAGCACAATGGACACAATGTTCACTTGTATTTGGTATTATACTGCAGCTATGTCACCGAAACACTTCTCAACAGCATGACACCACACACAAAATCTGCCTCAGACTAAAGCTTAAAACAGGGGCTATAAAAGAGAAGTGATATTGCACTAAAGCAGGTGTATACTTCCTAATTGCTCAGCCAAAACATGGGAAGTGAGACTACCTGTGTTGCAGAAGAGCAAAACTTCCTCCCCTCTGTTATATACTCCCGGTAGTGATAGTGCTGCTGTGTTGAATAACAAAATAAGGAGCACATAAAATTTGATTTGCTGTGTTTGCCTGACTTCCATTTGAATGTGGTCTTGACTGAAATATAGTCTACTGAGCACATTCAGGGGGGACTAGACGAATTTCTAAGATTTACGGATATCAGCAGGTTTCTCATGTGTTTCGTTATCTGAATAATTCAATAGTTTCACTTTCGAGAAACCATCCGCCTTCACTGCAAGCCAAATAGTAAGAAGGAATGCTGCTTATACGGATAGGTAAATAACAATGCCATTCTGTGCCAAATTGGTGTAAACCTTTCAATTACATCAGAGAAACACTAATAGGTTTTCGCCTTGTGTAACTTAAAAAGGGTTGTGACTAATACCATCAGCTACTGCCAACAAGCACAAAGGTTCTACAAAATCACTGCCACAGTTTTCAGTGCGTTCATATGATTGCAATACAAACATGGGAACATTCTTTTTTTTTTACAGACAAATAGTCAAAATCAACAAGTTCATGTTCAGTTCAATGCCTTACACATTACAACAAGCCAAATTAATCAGCTTCGAAGCCTTTTGTTGAAGATATTTTGATTCTATTTTTCCTTCCCAATAGCAGTTTCATCAGGTGAACTTTGTGGATCTGACGCTACCAAGTATTGATTAGATAACAGAGGGATAAACAAATAGATGTTTTTTGGGGGGCCTATATGAGTTATATGATGAATCAGATGGTTATGTGTTGGACAAATTTCAATCTCAGTGCTCACTGATACACAATTACATGTAAATTTGAGGAATTAAGGTGTGTATAGGGTGTGAAAACCTGGGTGTTCCCTATAGAACAGGTTCATAATGGAATCTTTTACAACATGTAATGAACATTACATATGAAGCAACGGTGTACTACTGCACTTAGCATTGCTTGAAGTGTGTTTCTTACAAGCTACTACTGGAAGCCATTATCGCATTTTGAGATAACTTTAAACTGCAACACAGTGGCTCAAGCAAAGACTCTGTAAGGTTAAGTAATCACTTTAGCCTAGGGGGATAATTTAAATGGTTGGTAATTTCACTGAGGGTCATGAGGTGTGTCATCAAAACAAAATATTCCAGTCTTTTATATACAACACTTCTATTTTGAGACATAAAAGTAAAAGTAATAAATGTAAAAACAAGTGCAATTAGAAGAAATTTGCACATGAATTTCAAGCATAAAGATAGTACAGAAAGTGGAGGTAATGACAGAACAGCTGTTCTTTCAACTCTACATACAACATTTGGCTATCTGGGGAAAAAAAATGAAAAGACCACTAAAAAAACAGATATTAGCTGCATGTTAAATTAAGTGATTCCCAGATGATCATCCATTACCACTAAGCATCACAAAACTACCATCCTTATCAAGTCAAAAAGGACATGGGGGCAAAACCATAAGCTTTCTTCAGCGAGAGGATCCATTGAACAGAAATTTAAATGACAACTATAATGTCTCTTGCCGCTGAAAATATGTCAAGCATACAATCTGACATTTAGGTGCGTTAACAATGTAACTGTAAGTTAGGAATGCAAACAGACAAAACACAAGCAAAACACAAGCTAGGACATTTACAATACACACATTACATTTGAAAATATGCTGCAAAACAAAAAACAAAAAACAAGTAAAGCAAGAAACAAGTGAACCATGAAAAAAAAAATCACCAATTTGACAACATATACTTTGCATTAACTTAAATGGAGAAAATTTAAAAAAAACAAGCAGATATAGAAATATTAAAGCCCATTAACAAAAGAAACCAATTGAATGCATTTACTACGGTTTATATAAACAAATCAAAGTATGTCAAATAAAATGTAATGTGTTAAAAACTAACATTTACTTTTTTAGTCAAACACTAAATTTATAGCAGACTAAAAGTTGTGAATGCTGATGTAGGTTGTGTAAGAATGGCACAAGATGTCATGATAGTTGTAATTACAAATATTGATCAGTATGATTGCTGAAAATTGTACTAACCAGTGTGAAACAAAAATAATGACTTCTCTGTTTAGAAAGAGCAAGCAGTGTTTTTTGTGGAGCTCTATCACGAACGTGTGCACTCAAATTAAAGTCAAAGCTTTTGCTCTTCTGATATACATTTTTAGCCTCAATGCCCAAGTCAAGGTAACCCTGATAACATTATTGCAAAAACACAGTAAAGAATACCCTGATTTCTGAGTGTAAAGTCAGAGGAATGCCTCTATTTCTCATGCATAAAAAACACAAATATAGAAACACTTTTTTGTTTTTGCTCCCATTCTTCAAGCGTGTTTTTTTGGCACACAGGTGTCTTATTGCTCTTATTTGTCTCAAAATAAATGTTTACATATGTGTTGGTGAACACTTTTCAAATATTATCCATTCACATGACAGGTGTGGCACATGAGGATCCTAATTAAACAACAGGATTTCTGCACAGGTGTGTCTGGCTGTTCACAATAAAAGCCCACACTAAAATATTCAGTTGTGCATGGGAGCAAAAACAAAGGCGATGAGTTTATGGCTGCTGATATATGGTGGTACCTTTCAATGATTAACGAAGTGACAGGAGCTCACTCCACGTTTTGTGCCTACAACGTCAAAATCACAACAATAAATGGGCCCCTAACGTGTTATTTCAACAAAACAGTTATTACAATGTTCAACAGGCCCGGTTGCTCTTTATACCGTCCACGAATCAGCCATAGCTAATTGCCAGATTATACAGTCTGCAGAGATGTAAATGGCTGTAATCAGCGGCAGCAGCACAGCGGGATACCAACAACTGTCAAACCGAAACGTCAACACGGCTTTGACGCCCGTCGACCTTAAATCCAGACTAGCTAGCTGTGCCAAATCACTGACTCTCAACCGTAACGGTTCAACTTTAGCTTTAACCGTCCCCTGCGTCGACACATCAATAAAACGCACTGCTTCGTTTCCTTCAAGCTACAAAGGTCACCGGTGTGTAGAGGAAATGCTGGAGCAGAAACAGTCCGGTGTGTTCAGCCGGGCTGGCTAACAATCAAACAAGCGTCCGTTGACGTACCGTACGTTACCTTCAGCAGATTCCTAAGGTCTCCACCGCGGCCGCTTAGTGCAGACAAACCCGGATATATCCTCCCTTTGCGGTCGTACAATTTAGTATAACCGACATGAGGATATCTGGAATTGTACAATGGTACTAAAATCGTACTGAGGTAGCACCTTGTGGGCACTGACGCCAATATTACACCTCAGTGACGTGGAGGCTCTTTTCCTCCTTCGTCTCTTCCGCGTTGCAACGACAGGCCGCGAGCGTGCACGGCGTGACGTTCCCCCTCCTCCCCCCTCCTCCTTCTTCTCCTCTCATCCCATCCTCCTCCAACAGCACAGCATCCTTCAGCAGGTGGATGTTTGGACAATTTAATCTACATCTGACAAATACGATCAAAAATCCATTCCTGAGGTGTGTCATTAAAATTGATTGATCTCACAGCTACGCAGCAGACTAAATATTGGGATTTTAACTTCCTCCATGGAAAAAAAATCAGTTGCTATTCACCTCGCATCCTCAAAATAGCTGTTTGTCTCTTGACTTCGTTTGTATTATTATTTATTGATCCAAGGCAAGAAAATGCAAATATCAAGCGATGATAAGAATTATTCAAGGTAATAAACTTTAAATAAAGAATATTATTAATGCTTTTAATATAAACTGAAGCATGAAAAAAGTTTAATACATATACCAAAATAGTATTCTGGCAATATTAATATTAGCATATGATATTAAAACAAACCAAGAGAGCTACAAGATTAAATTTAAAAAATTAATAAAAATATATCAAACATTAAATTGTACCTAAAGAAACGGAATTGAGTAATGGACAGAGTCTTCATAACACTAAAGAAGTAAGCAGCAGTTGCATCATAATGTGAGCAATTTAAAGAAACTAAAAAAATGAAGATATATAATGCTGACTTGCATGTAAAGTAATTTAAGGCAGTTCTAGACTGTAGGCAAGTGTTTGAAAGTTGTTTAATTCATCAAAAAAATGTACAATTTCAAAATGTGAAGAATATAAGAGACAAAATGGTTTTAAAAACACACTAGTTTTTATTGATTAAATTCCCACACAGCAAATTGAAATGAGTAGTGTTTCCAGGAATCAGAGCAAGGAATATTTCCACATCTTTACATACACATACAGAATCCCACCACTTAATTACACACCACATCCAAATCCTCTGGAGAAAACACGTCAGGACAAATGTTATCTAGAGTTCAGAAAAAAACTTTAGCGTTACTGAGAAAGAAACATTTACAAATTAAGTAGTATTTAAACTTCACTTTGTACCAAGGAAAAGCCAATTAAAACCACATTGTTAACTATAAACAGTGCAAATTATCTTGATGGGCTTATGTTTATCTACTCCTCCACCTTTTTAATAATATTGCACACAATTATTATACACACCTGCAGAGCCATACATTTGCTGACATGCTACAGATTTTTAAAGTGCTAGCCTGGAAAAAAGATTGGGAGCCAGCCTGCAAAATATTTGGTTCTAAATTCATCACTGAAACACAGGGTACGATGCCTTTGCAATTACATGTTGAGATAACGAGCCTTTAAATCAGAATTCTGTTACTGTCTACAACTGGGAAAGGATTCTGAGTGAAACAAACCAATTTAAGAAAACCACCCTAAAAAAAACAATAACAAACCAAAAATGAACATTCAGTTTGTTAACATGAATACATTCTGATGGAAATGAAACCATGAACCTGCCCTGCTAATTTAGAAATGCATAGACATGTTTTGAAGATGTTGAAACAGTCATTTTTGAAATACAGGGATCAGGGTTCACGTCTATGACTTCTGAGAATTAGTGTGAACTAAATGACAGCAACAGATGTGAGACAAGATCCAATATTTTGTTTAGAGACAGGAGTATATTTAACAGCTTAATTAATTTATTAAAGTTGAAAACCCGAAACAAAATAACCCATGATGTGCTTCACATTATATACCAAAAACATTTAGATTGACTGATCAATGTAACACCACAAAAAGAGGAAGAAGGAGTTTTAGTACCATTTGAAAAACGCTCCCTTGACAAAGGCAGCTGAACTAGGTGACATCTGTTTACAGTATTTTCCACTGATAGCGATACACATCTCCTTTAAGTCTACGAGCAAACACCAACTGATAACATTTAATATGTACTTTGTCTCACTGAAAATAATATACTCTGGATTAATATGTACAAGGTAGTTAAATCAAACATTTTGAAAAATCAGCTTATTTTCTGACATTAAAGAGAAGGCGGAGATATGGAACTGACAGTCACGGACAAAGCTGCAAATCAAGCCAAACTTGTTTCTGTGAGGAAAGGTACAGTAGTTAAGGTTTTCCAGGCCTGACGGAAAGAGGTAGGTAGCATTGGGCCCCGATCAGGGCCAGAAACCTGAGAAAACGCACACACACCGATTACCCTAACCCTCAAGAAATCAAAACATACATGAATGTACAAAACACAAACCATGTGCAGGCACATTTACAGTTAACGTCTGTACAAAAACCAAGTGTGCTCTCTTTGACTCGAGTATCTGAGCTGATTTAATCAAAGCCAATCAACCACTTAGGCGTCTGTCCGAAAGCCAAACTCACCAGTGACAAACCATGCTACACTTTGTGTGTCTGCACTGCAAGTAAACGGTGGTTTTGATAGTAAAGGTACTAAACAGTGTGTTTTGTGATAGCACTTACTTTTAAGAACCTGAAGAACTTTTTTTTTTTTTCGTTTGTGTGGTTTTTTTTTTGTGTTTAAAGGCTGTTAGTGACACAGAGCTGAGTTGCACTTATGTCAGCACCAGAACCAACACGCTTTGGCTATCGGTGACTCTGCAGCTGTCAAAGTGATTTTCACTGCAAGTACATGGTGATCAGGTACCTGGCTGGTTTCATGATGCTGAAAGTCACATTCAGTGCTGTGCAAACAGTGAGAGGCTTTTAAATAAAAAAGGTACTACTCCACAATCCGTGCCTAAGTTTGTGAGAGGTGAACTTTTTTCTAAATGTGACAGTCAATGTGAGATATCAATGTGCTGATTATTTCTACAACATTAAGAGTGAAGAAGCTAACTAGGTAGTGATCAAAGCGTGATGATTGTAAAGTTTTTCATGTGCTAGGCTTCTTTCATCACTTTGTGCAAAACAGCTTAACCCAAGTGTGACAAGGAGGGAAAAGTAGTGTTTTTTTGTGATAAAGTGAAGAGTAAATATGTAAGTAACAAGTCATACTGAATACTATTTACTGTTGAAACTGTTAACACCAGTGTTTGAGATCAACTTCTACCTACAGTAAGAACCCACATACAGTAATTATGGTGATAAGTATATCCATAATGCTTGTGCAAAGACACCAACATCCGCTTGCTAGAGCAAACTAAGTGAGCCATTCCTAAAAAAAACAAAGGCACAGAGGCGCTAGCTTTTAAGTAGCTACAAGGCTCTCTCAGGTCCACCAAGATTACATCTAATCCTATGCTGCTACATTTAGACAAATAGTTACAGAAGGATCACCCAATAATTAACACACACAAAATAATCTATAAACAAAAACCTGGCAAAAGAGGAAGTGTAAGTGTGAGCTCGAAGGCGTTTATGTTAAAACAATAAAACTTTCAAAGTAGCTGTGGACTTACTTTACAGCAGGTCCAACTACATTAGCAGCTGATCACTGCAGCTGGCGAATAAAACCAGGTCAGTTAACAGACAGAGACTTTGGTATGTAGAAGACCTCCAACATACTATATACCAGCCTCTGACGACCTTTGCATGTGGACACTAATATACAGTGTCATGCTCTTGTGTGTGGATCATACATTATAAATGCCAACTCTAAATAATTCAGTTTTAAGCGCTGACCCCATTTTCACATTAAGGGCCAAAGACCCTGATCACATCTGTATCTTCTGACTGACAGAAAAACAGTTTGGATTGTACTCCATCATCCTCTCAATAAAAACTGCTCCTCACTGAACATGTCAAAGACTAAACAGATGCATTATCACACTGCATCCCTCTTCAGAAGGTCAGTCTCTTTGCCGTGATGAACTCTTCCAGTTGAACCTTGCCACTGCCCATGAGGCCAAAAGCCGGGTACATTGTTCCTGAACAATCCACCTGCCTCTCATAAAGGCACCTCATGGTGTCAGCGTCGTAAAAGAACACCCGGCATGCGTCGTAATCGAGACATACACCCAAGCGCTGTGGCATGGGAAGCACGCGGTTGCCAGGGTCGGCAGGTGCAGCGGATGCGTTTGCTGTGGAAGCGGAGGAGGATGAGGAAGCCTTGGGGATGAAGAGTTTGCCCATGCCCAGAGTGAGGAGGGTGAAGGGCTGAGAGAGCTCATAGCATGTGTCTTCACTGCCGCTGTCATGCCCACTGTCATGGTCATATCTGGTGAGAGGAGGGAAAAAAAGAACACTGGAGTTAGATGGGCACAAAGACAGGTTTGTTACTGATTGTGACATTTGTTCTGAAACTAATGACAAACTCAGAGTCACAACAATGCAGTTATTTTATTTTTTTTTTTTTACACCAAGTGATTCAAGACATCAGTTTTAAATTGTTAAAGAAAGTAATTACTGATTGATTAATGATCAGTTCACCTGCTGACTATGTTCTCGACTTGTAATTTTACTTAAAAAACATTAAAAAAAACAGAGAAAAGGATAAAATACAACTTCTACAGCTCATTTAAACTCAAACAGATTTGAGGGTAAAGAAAAGTGAAAGTGATGTTCAAGTATTTGACAGTTTAAATTTTGTAATTCTTGGCAATTAATTGATTTTCAAAACCATAATTAATTCTTCTTCTGTTCAATTGAGTAATTATT
>JAUZTA010000027.1:16163417-16179243 GCA_034780835.1 Ctenochaetus striatus
CAGAATAGAATTGAATAGAGAAACTATGGGTCTTTTTTGTTAACAGAAAAGGTTTTTTACTGCCTTAGATCTTTTTAGAACATCAGAAAAGAATGATGGGAGCATATAACACAATCTAAATGATATCATAAAGCAGTAGCTAAAATATTCAGTCAGTACTTTTGAGCCGCACAGTGTTGGCATCAGAGTGGCAGAGGCACACACCTTAATATGTTAAACAGGAATAGAACAGAAGAACAGAGTAAAATAAAGATTTTTTTTTGCTATAGATAGATAGATAGATAGATAGATAGATAGATAGATAGATAGATAGATAGATAGATAGATAGATAGATAATAGTGGAGGTACACACCTACAACAGTGTTTGAAAAAAGACTAGAACAGAATAAAATAGGTGTGGTAGATGCCATCACTAGAAAAGAGGAAAAACTATGAATACCTCAAATCTGAAGTCTCAGGTATTTAAACAGAGCACCAATAGAAAGTGTAAGTACTAATGTAAAAAATTAGAATACAATAGAGTAGGTAGTGGTCTGGGATTGTCAGCATCCCTCTCCATCCCCCTGACCGCCCTGCAGGCCGGCCCAGCGCTGCTGCTGCCGGAGCACGTTGACTGACAGACCGCTGCTGTCAGAAGGACCATAAATCATCCGGATGAGACTCACCTCGCCCCGCTCGATCCGCTCCACGATGCTGGCGAACTCCGTCATATCCTCCGAGTCCGACATGGCTCCAGATGGTTATGGATGTACAGTAGACAGACCGGCCAGCAAACAAGGATATTAAAATGTAGAGGAGGAAAAAAAAACACACACACACAAACACAAACAGCAGCTGCCCGCGGCTTAAAGCAACCGGATGAAAGGCTTCACAGGAGAGGTGAGATCAAGAGCATCAAGCGAGTAGAGCCGCTGCTCAGTCCTCCATCACCATCCTCTCTCCCTCCTCCCTCTCTGTGCAGGCGGTTTGTCCGTATAGACTACAGTAGCATACATGCGCCGGCTGCAAGAAGCCAAATTTCTTTTAGTTTGCCTCATCTTGGAGGGAAAACCCCGCCCTCGCCTCCTCAGTACTCCACCATCTCCCTCCTCTCTCTCTCTCTCTACATCATCCCTCAGCGGCGATATCTCGACTCACAGGGCTCTTTGTATCCCTCTGATCGGTCATTCATCAGCAGGGTCTGCCACCAATCACTAGAAATAATCATGATAATCTCAGTCTAAAAAAGGGGGTGGGGTGGTCTTAAATCTGTCAGGGCTGCATTCAGTCAACTTGGGCATTTACGCGTGGCCGGCAGCGCGCTCATGTGCGCATATGTTTCTTAATATGGGCTCATTTCTGCTCGTTGCGTCCCAAATATGTGACAGCAGCTCTTTGGTCTGTTAAGAGGTTTGCTGTGGAGGAGAAACCTCAATGCTTTGTGTGTCAGATTTAAATAGAAACGTGATTCATGAAACGGAATGTAAGGCGACTGTGTGAGGCCGGATTAAGTTCGTGTTCTTAATTTTTTTTTTTTTTTTTTTCTGGCAATGCCACTTGTTCCGCGTCACCAGATGGCCTCGCGGCTTCATGTGGACATATTCCACCCCATTGAGCATGTGGAGGGGGGACGGACGGACGGGCAGACTGCCCTGATGTAGCAAACGGTGCATGACAAAATTAATATCTCATTGACTAACTGACCACTGTTTCCAAAAAAGCACTGAGATAATCAGTGTTTACTGCAGGGAAGCATAATGTTTCATATAGAACAGCTGTCACTTTTATGACGAGGTGGAGAAGCTTAAAAGGAACTTTGCTATTGTATAAAAACTGAAAAAAAAGATAAAAGGAGCACATCTGAGAAGACATATTTTATAAAGCTGTATTCAGTGACTGAAATAATTTGCTGTTGTCCTAATATTAGTCTCAAGCCATCATTGTGAACAACTTTGGTTGCCAGGCTGAGAACAACATTTAGTCTACATGCTAAAAACCCTGTGAGGTTATGAGCAAAGGGCTAATGTCAGTATGCAAACACACGGATGTTTACCATGTTTCCAGTCTTTGTTTAGCGTGTTAGCATGCTAACATTTGCTAGTCAGCACTTTAAGCAAAACAGGAAAACAGTACACTGTATACTTAGACCTGGTGGTGGCTCAGGATGAAAACCTAAGGGATTAAACCAAGGTTATAATGCAGCTGAGGAAAAAAATTTAAAAACTCCACAACTTATTGATAAATTTTGCCACAAACCACATATGACAAAAGTCAACAGATGCCCAAAGTCATTGGGAATCATCATCCGGTAGCCGTGAATGTCTGCACCAAATTTAATGGATGAGAAAGTTGTCCCTTTTAGTGTCCTATAACAAATCAGTAGGCATTAATAAATGTTCTGTTAACCATTTACAGAAAGTCATTCCCATATATTGTGCCTCATGAGAGAGGTCTTCCAATTTGGCTCTTCGGTCAAGAGCAGCATCTACAGCCTTCAGCCTTTCACGACCATTTCAATAGACTCTTGGGGCAAGGATGGGCTTAGTGCCCCTCTATTATCTGGAGATGACACTTGATTGACCAATAAAAAGCCACATAACTGAGCCCCAGTGTCCTCTGCTTGACTGCATAATCAATAGAAAGCATTGATTAGTGTGTTTTACTAAGTCAAATTGATTCAAGCTAAATAAGAGAGAAAACGGCTGTTGCATAAGCACATATAGCTCTAGCCACGTGCCCATAGATCATTAAAATGAGTCATTTATTCACATGATGCAGCAGTAAAAACACACAGTATGTAAACTCCATTCAAGAAACATCATGTCCTGTGCCTCACAAACTTTTAAGTGACATTGGCGTTGGTTTTTGTCAGGAATAGATTAAACATATAGAAGAAGGAATCATCAAGATTTTTGATTAACTTGATACAATTTCCACTCAGTCTCTCCTTCTTGGTGGATATTTGGGGTGACACTGTGAAGTCTGGTGCCACTAAGGTATAAGATGTCTGTATAACAGGAGACTTCAACCACACCTGAGATACAGCTACAGCTGGCTGTCCAGGGAGCACCTTGTGAAAAATTTTAATCAGCATTGGATTGTATTTGCATGGAAAGAAAATACATCACACACCTTTCTCTGCCTTATTTTCAAATTTTCTCTTTAAACTTGAAAAAAAAATCATAAAATGTGCGATCAAGTGCTGGTTAAATTTTTAAAGCCCCTAAATCCAGATTGGATATCTAAGTGCATTAGACTACATCTGTCTGTATCAAATTACCTCATCAGTGCCAACAGTGAAGTCTGTGACTGTGCTACGCAGCTCCCAGGTGGGACTCTATATGTGTGCTTGCATGTGTGCCCCATACCCAGGGAAACTCCTCCCCTCCCCCCAAGGCTTTTAATTGTGCTTTAGTGACTAACCCAGCAAAGAACAGGGGAAAAAAAAATCACAATCAGACTGGGTTACTCTTTGAGTTAAGCACAACTCGCCAACGTTGCAGAAAAAAATAAGGGTCAAATTAGGAGAAATGCTGACCAGTTTTCAAAGAAAACACAGGACATGGTTTATTTTACAGAAACTCAGCTGTTGGCGGTAACCATACAACACAAAAATAAGTGATCTCCTTTTGTCCTTTTTTTCTGAATTAAAGGTACTTTGCCTGAGGTTACCTACCTCTTAAATGGTTGGATGAAAGAACACTCCAAAGGCCTGAGAGACACAGGGACATGATGCACACTTGTGGGAATATAAGTGCCATGTTTGACCCAGGACAGACATGAGGCAGATGAGGTGGAGATGATGTAATGTTGCAACAACATCTGCCTCTGATTTTAATTCTACCTTTATTTTCATTGTGGCACAGATCTGAAATAAAGGTTCTTTTTTGATGCTAAGGTTTCTTGAACAGTTTTTTGCTACCCCATAACCGTTTGTTTTGCAATACTATGAGGCCTCTTTTCCTGCCTGACAATGTTTTTAGTGAGTCATCGACCTTTTCTCCAACCATTACCAACACATTGTCCATCTATAACAAGAGTCAACAAAAAAAACGAACAAAAAGCTAATGGACATTTGACTTCGGATCAGCTGAGAAAATTTACAATCCCCAAAAGCTCCTTTAGCACCCCCCTCAGGACAAAATGTCAACTGTCCACAAAGCATCATGAGCTAAGAGGTGCATTTCCATGTAATTTTTGAGCACATTCATGCCACAAAGGCAACAAAATCAAGTTCAATGTCACCATGGCCTCCTATCTTAAGTCAGCAGACATACAGTAATATACAAGTCACACACAACAGACACACTGAAATCAGAAAAATGTAAAAGGTAGTCTGTTTTTATTCAATGTAAATACATTACACACTGCCAAGCTAGAATCAACATAACTGTCCTCAAGTTCAAAGCTGAAGAACTATGATACATCACATATCAACATTTGCATATCCAGCCCCTCTAACCGTCTCCTGATGTAGCTGTAAACATTTTGCCTTCTTAAGCACTTGCACAATAGAAGTCACATATTTATAGACATTTACATATTTATCTACACTCAATATTTCTACAAAGCATAGAAAAAATAGATTCCATTACATTTGTTGTTACATTATTCATTATTACATTATGTATATTAGTCGATGATAGATCAAGGGTTCACTATTGGCCATTTGTGGCCATTTGTGGCCATTTATGGCATTTTGGCTTCTTGCAAGACTTTCACAATCCTTTTACACCTCTGGACCATCTGAATACATCTGTTACTGCAGGCGACTTAAAAGCGCAAAGCCATGGTCCCCTCTTTTCATGCTGTGGGACTGAGAGCATCAACTGCAGCATGATGTAGCGAAAAAAAAAAGGGATGTGATATAACAACTGCTGAGAGGCAGCATCCATCTGCAGTGAGTGACAGATCCATTTTTAATCCCTTTTAAAGTTGAGTAAGCATTCATGGGTTCTGTCTCAGTGAATACATGATTGACCAGACATGAAAAGGTGAAGCCATATTCTGGTTTAGATGACCTCCACCAGTCAGCATATGTTTGCTTGGATAAGTGAACGCATCAAAGATGAGAGTAGGAAGAACAGTTTGAGGGTATTTATTGCACTTCCTGAATGTTGATAAGCATTGAATTACCCATATTTCCTCCATCCCATCAAGAAATCCCTTGTATTCAGTGAATTTTGATTACAACAGCCAAGCTAAGACCAATTTAAACATGCTGTACATGTAAAGAGCATTCAGAGAGCACTGACCCAGAAAAATGCTATGTGAGGCACACTTCAGGTTCAAGTTTGAGTGAGTAGTCTTGCTATGTGACTTAGCTATGCAGGCTAAGGACACAACCCAGCCAAAGGAGGTTGTGTAAGCAGTAAAAGTCACTTGATAATATGCACTGGAGGACAAGATCACTTTCTTTTTGTGCATTTATCACTTTGAACCACTCAGAATTTCTTTAGATTTAAGAAAATTCACAACTAAGCAACAAATAACACCAGAAATACTATATGACAACTAAAAAGTCAATGTTGTGGAGCTTGTATAATTAAAGGATTTGAGTGTCTGAGGCTCATTTCAGCAGCAGGCATGGCAATTGATATTTGAACTTTCCAAAAGGAGAAATTACTGAAAAATATTTTGTGCTAACCGGAAAAAAAATAAATAAAGAAAAAGAAATGGCAGAAGAGAAGTCGACATGATCAGCAAGACTAACTGCAACCAGGCTTTTTGTCTTAGCAAAATCATATAAAACAATACAACAAGATCGAGTGCAGTTAGCTAAAAATCAATTGTTTTTGCACCAAAACAAGGCTTTATAACACTGTAGGCTTGGTTGGGGTTCAGAGAGGAGATTCTAGCCTACGTCAATTTATGTTTAATAATGGATGAATCATATTATTTATTTATTCACCTCTCCTCCCCTCTTCTCTCCTTTCCTACGTCCCTCAACTCTGCTTTTCAGGTCTGGAAATGAGGGCAACTTGGCGGGAAGGCAGACAAGGCCAGGTACAGCATCATTTTAGATGTCGCCACGGAGACTGTGTTATTTTTATGACCGGTCAGAACTCTCACTACACACAGCAGGCTCCCACAGGTAACATGTCGCAGACAGGCAACTGTATTTTCCGACCTGCTGTGATATTGTCCCGTCTTCACTTGTCATCTCAGGGAGCAGGTGTTAGCTGTGACAGCGGTCTCATAATGAAAGGGTGTGGCTTTGGCAGAGAGAAATGCTGCTCGCTCGAAAATCAGAGCACTAATGTGATGAGAATGAAATTAGAACTGCATGTGCTCAAATAAGAATTCCTGTGTCTACATGTCATCTATTAGGACCTGATTAGAATTTTGAAATATTAATTTCTAATTTGTAGCTCAGTTCAAGGGCAACAAGGCTGGAATATCACCATGAGAATAAGAGAAGAAGGTGCAAATCTAGTTAAAATTTTGGTGGGAGTCAATGTTTTTGCACTAAATAAGGAGTGACCAGCATGCTGGGCAACGATCATATCCATAACTGGACTCTTGGTAGTACATTCTGCTCATGTACATTGTTCTTTGTTCTTGCCTTCGGCCCTTTCTGCTCTGAAAATAAAAAGTCAGTTCTCTGTGCTGTTCATCGGACTACATTTCCCCAAGTTACAATACCACTGTTTAATCTTTCTCCTATTGATTTGAGGCTAGCGGGTGCCTTGCAGCTGGTGAAGGAGGGCAGCATAGATTGGTTCAGGGTTCAGGAGTCAGGGGGACGGGATCTTCTGATAAAACTGACAACTACTGCCCTGCAGGAAAGAGAGGGATTTTCGTCTTCTTACCAAATTCTCTCAAGAGGCCCAATCTCTTTCTCTTGGCCTCAAGAAAAATGAGAACACAAAATTATGTTTTCTGTGACCTGAAATGATAATGCCTGTAGCTAAATTCATTTTCAATCGTCTTCTTCTAGTTTAGATAGTCATAGATCTGGACTTCAGGGTTGTTGACTCTTAACATTTTCCATGAGTTTTACCCAAGCAGTTTTATTATTATTTAAATCTCTCTTGATCACTAAATAAAGCCCGTAGTGGTGAACTGAAGGGAGCTGAAGTGAGACACACAGGAGAATATACCTGCCAGGCTGGTATCACCTTTGGGACTGAAGGGCTGGAGGCTTTTGAGAGGTTCAAGAGCGACGTAAGGATGGAGATGTTAGAAGGATGGAGAGGGAAAAAAAACTGTACTGGGGAGGATAGTGCTTTAGCAGTGTTTTGGTCTGAGAATGTAGGGATACATAAAGATATTAATCAGTCTCCAAATTCGTTTCAAAATTCCTCCCTAAAAATTACCACGAGGTTCATACTGCTTCGAGAACAAAAAGGAGGAATTATTTGTAATATTTTTTTGAATAAACGGGCATTATTCAGCGAAAACAAACACATAGCTACTCAATTCACATAAAATGAGAAAACCCCACTTAAGAACATTTAGCTAGTAAAGCCGCCAATTACTCCACATATAATTTAGGTTTTTCCATCTTCAGAGTCCCCTCTCAGATCATGAATTACTGTTGCTTTAAGGATGTTTCCAGTGTCCATGTGAAGAGCGTCAGCAGTGTTCATCCTTGGCTAGAAAGGACTGTGTTATTGACCATGATGAAGGAGGATTCAGAAACATAATTTTCTAAAAAGTCTGTAAAATCCAGGCATCTGGAATCATAAGTCTCCTGTGTCTCTAATTTGACTTTCTGGCACATAATTTACTCCGACAAACCACAAAGCACATTCTTATTTACTACTGTATACGAATAAAAAAAGGCAGCAAAAAAGTGTGGCATATATTGCTTAACAGAAAAGTCACTTTAGATGTACTTAAAATAAGATCCCCAAAGTTACTAGCGTGTAACTGGAGTCTTTAAAAAAACCTTTCCGATTCCTGAAATGCAGAGGCCTCTCGGATGAGGGGCCAAACTTCTTCAACAAAGCACACAGCAAAAGTCCAGTTGCGTTTGACTGATTACTGTTACCGAACCTGTTCAGAGAAAAGAGCTGTGGATCAGCCTGCTGTCAGTGCTGTCTGCTGCAGCTGCCGGTGTTGTTCCTCCATGTCTGCTGCAGCTGCTGGAGGTGCTGAAAGGCTCTCTGGGTGATGTTAAGAGCTGGGTGGACCTTCCTTAGACTGGGCTCTCCGATCAGAGACAGACCACACAGTCCTAAGTAGGCATGTAGGGGGTCTGGAGGACAACAAATAGAGAGAGGTAAATTGAACGGAAATATAGGAAGCAGAATGAGGTTCAGAAGTCAGAGAAAAGGACGTGAAAAGAGAAACAGCTACGTCAGAAATGTCAATGTACATCACAGCAAAGGCACCTGTATTTGACAGGTCTGTACACCTGATCAGAGATAAGACAATGATGGAGTTTGTCACCTCATTTTCATTATTAAATCACCAAAACAATAATCTAATTTTCTCTTAAAAACAACACAATACAAAAGCACTGTTTTTGAATTTACTGCTCCTTTAAGAAGATCTAAATAATGTACATACGTCGACCCCATGACCTTTTCCTCCCGTGTGACCGAACTAAAAGCTGCACAGGCCAGTAAATGGAGCAGTAATTGAATTATAATGAAATGACAGATCAGCAGAGAGAGACACTAGACAAAGCACCATTAGCTGCATCAATCAGGATTCAAGGGGACTCAAAGTCAAGGTTGTACAGAAGATATGTCTGGATTAGTCCAAGGCCTGAGCTGAGATTCGATCAATAGCAATATTTTTTAAATTTGGATTTATATCCCGATAATGTTCTGATTACAGCTGGTTCAGAATGATTAATTTGTACAATAAACATTCATAGAACATTAACAAGATAAGACCAAGATATATTTCCACTGATAAGCTGCCAAATGATAATGGCAGTGGTTGCTCAGCTGCTCTTGAGTGCAGCGGCTATTTATTGAATCCTTTTGATTTCAATACTACATCTTAAATCATGTGCATATCTCATTAATGGATTAGCCATCGTTCAACTGGAGGGGTGTGTATGACAAACTCAAATTGCTCAGTGCGCCCCCTTGTGACCATCAGACCAGCTAGATTGTGATCACAGACAGGTTTAAAAATTTTTAAACTAAACCTTCAGCGCAATAATGTTTTTTAAAATATTAATGTCATTGATGATTATAATAAAACCTGCCATCTTTTTCTATAAACCTGCAACTACTAATGAAAACTAAGCTCTTTTTGGTCTTTTTTGGTCAAATGAACTCCAGAGGAAAATATCTATTTGTTTGGCTGCTAGATGGTCCACTATATTCGCCAGCTAGTCTCTAGCTTTAGCAGTCTAATGTCCAGTGTTCATCAGTTACTGTAAATTTGTTTTTTTAGAGCTTTTCACTGAAAACAGCTGCCTGCCTTTGCCAAATCTGAAATAATGAGAGTATCAAGTTTGAACAAAAACAATAAAAATGCAATCTTATGAGCTGAAAAAGATATAAAGCTCTGCGATGCCTAGGGGATCTGCAGCTTCCAGTGAATATTCTCTGGGGATTTATCACCAGAAGTGACAACTTTTCCAGTGATACAGAGTTATAAAATACACCGCAACCACAAGAGAGCGTTGCCTCTAACATAAATTATCATCAAGTGGCTTTGTTGCTCATGATCATAGGAAATTCACACTGTCGGACCACTTCACTAATCTGTCTGCTGTAAGGGTTATCAAGGCAGAGATACTCGGATACAGTAAAGACTTGGCTTTCCTCTGAGTCGTTTTGGCTTTTCTGTCCAACTCCCTCAAGCAAAGAGCTCTGCTGTGCTGTTATGTGGGCAGGGACTGCTTCAATAAAAACAGTCTGTCAAGATTGGAGCGAGCTGTGAATGTGGCATCACGCACTTATTATGCTGCCTAATCTGAAGATTGATTTTCACAACAGAAACCTTTTAAAGTAATTGACGCATGACTCAGCTACAGCTAATTCTCATCATGTTTTGATCTGTCCATCACTTGGGCATTTATTTGGTTATCTTGTATCTATTAAATCAGGCAATTAAAAGAGCTGTCCCCATGTAATACAGCTGTTCTAATACTAAAATGGCTGCTGATGTTCCCAATTCCATCCTAAGAGGAACTGTGGACCACAGCAGGCTGTGTCACAGGTTCAAAGAGGCGCACCTTCTTTTGTTATGTCACACTGTTACCTTCATATCTTTCCAGACCAGTTCCTGGACATCAGTAGCTGTGCATGACTGTACTGTTCGTGTCCAATGCAATCTGTATTCCCACAGCAAAAGGGTCCGTTTTATTTTTAAAGCTCTCTTTTGTTTGGTAAAATATACAAGGCTTTGTCAATACAGCATCTGTTTAGCTTCATTGTTTCTTCTCTGCCCGGTTCCTGTAATGTGAGGAGCTCTATCTCTTCTGTCCTTGGGCTGCCTATGAACAATCACCTCATCAATTACACATTACAAGGGATGCATGAACACACAAACACACATGCACACAATCATGTGCCCCATTGAAGTTTAGGGTTACGAGAGCCTTTCCATTTGATCTAAAGTAAAAAAAAACTGCCAAAAACAACTCCACCCTGACCTCCGTGCACCTGTGGAGGGCAGGGCAGAAAGAAAGAGAAAAAGACATTGAAACTGCTGAGTTTCACCAGTTTTTTTCTCTTTCTTTCTTTGAAGCTACCGAAAACTCAGTCCCAGCAAATCTTCATAGTTCTGTGTTCCATTGCTTTCCACCACATTATAATGAAACATACCATTAAATTTGTGGCCTTTATGGCAATAAAAAGGCACTCAGGATTTGTGTCACTTTTAATTTGACACAAATTCCTCCACGGATACAAACACAGCAGAAATACTCTCATAAAGAACCATGGCCTCATTCTAGAATTGACTTTCCTTCAGTGACCTTTATAAGCACTCTGACGACAGTGAGCCACTACAGCAAGATAAGTCAAATCAAAGCATCTACCTGGATGGCTGTCTGGCCACTTGGCGAATCCCCCCACCAACCGATCCTGCGTAGACAAGATGAAGCTCCTGTTCTTGTCAAAGTTTGTATACTGGAACACATCTAACAGCTGGGACAAGAGACAACATAAAAAAACAATGATTGAACATTTTAATATTCTTCTTTTACACTAGTAGAGAAAACATCAGGCTTCAGTGTTTGCCATAATGCACTTTTGCCATATACAAATATTTTGTATGTGTCTACACATTTGCCCTTCTGGCACAGTTCTGACCCAGAAATTAACAGTTTTCCTGCATTGTGTGTGTGTGTGTGTGTGGGTGCGTGCGTGCGTCTGGCTTACTCATAGCTGTTTGCGGTTTAGCTCACGGTTTTCTGCGTCTTATGTGTGCATGCATGTACCTCTGGCTTAGTTATGACCCACATGCTGAAAGGTTTGCTCACAGTTTTTTTAGGCTCTGTGTATATGGGTGTGGGAGGATTAAGTGTGTGTGTGTGTGTGCGAGCGAGTAAATAAGGTGAAGTTTAAAAATAATTGCTTTGTTATTTTATACATGATGGTCTTTTTTTCAGAACTTCTCTTATGCATCTTTATCCATTTTGAAAACGCTGCAGAAAATCGTAGGTTCAAAATTTTAACACATTGAACATGTTAATGCATAGAGAAGTGTGTGCGTGGGTGCAAGTGTGTGTGAATATAGCCTATACGTAGTCTGTACCTCTAATGTAGCTCCCACCCAAAAGGAGTAGCATGTGTCTACAGGCTTGTTGGGGCGTCCGTGGAAGCCGGTCTGCTGCCTCATGATGCACCAGCGGCGAATCCTGTCCAGCTCCCGCTGACTCAGCGCCTCCTCGAGTCGACCCATTAAACAAAGAGAGGCTATGGCACAGTACGTCCAGCCACCTGGACACACAGACAGGAAGTGCATAACACACACATACAGAGGGTGAAGGCAATTTGTAATATGAATTAATCAAATTACATAACGCTGATTTCTCACTCTGAATTAAAATTGAAAAGCGAATCGTTCTGAAACGTTTTTCATGATTGAAAACTAGATGGTTACAGGACACTGCAGTAAGATAAGAGGGCATGTTTTTTTCCTTCCTGGATGTTATCACTATGTGGAGCAGCCGTATAATTCCTGGGTATATACAGAAATGCGTGCTGGTGAGAAAAATGGCAGCATCTTTATACTTTTCTTCAAAACAATTTAAGATTATTTTGAGTGGATTAAAGATGATTTATGCAGGGACTGAATACAGAGTGCCTTTACAGCTACAGTCATACAAACATGAGTGTTTTCGTCGATTGATGAAAGGCTGCTATCAGTCTAGCCACAAACAGTAGCTATCCATCACCCTCTTCAACCCGACTGTCAGCTGTTTTCATTCTCACCGTGCCTTTAATTCTTCCCTAAACATCAGCAATGGCTGTGGTTGCTTATCTGCGTTCATGTGTGTGAGGGGGAAAACAAAGACAAGGAGGAGTGAAGTGTGTGGGCCGGGGTCATAAATCTGCCGAGGTGTTACACTCACTTCCCATCAACTAAATCTAGCTCCCTATCTGCCGGAGGCAAAGGAGGATCGGAAGGGCTGAACGTGAATCTGGATCAAACGCAACAGTGGGGAAATCCAAAACCACTAACTTTAACAGCAAGCTGGGGACATACACATGCTTGATAACAATAAAAAATCATTTTAAATAGCAAAAAAAAAAAAAAAGTGCATGAAGAAAAAGCAATTTTGTACCCCTTTCTATGCTGATAAATATTTACACCTGGTTTTAACTTCCTCTTTGACAACAGTTCATTATTCAATAAAACTAAAAAATGTGTGTCTGATTGAAAAAGAAGCAGTCTGTTTGCAGAGAACAGGAGCAGGAAGTCTAAAGCGGAGAAAAATGCTGGAAATATAGACTAACCAGTAAGACAAAAGCACTGAATTCATAAACACAGAGAAAGCTGATTTCTTTCCTTGGCATGTTTCACGTGTTAAACTACACAGTGGCTCAAACACAATTATCTACAAAAACAGTCTTTGCACACATTGTGGGAGGTCTTGGTACTGAACAAACACACTTCAAGGATGGATGAGTAATGGGCATCTACTGTGCATCTCTGCTGATGTGTAATCAGCCCTCAGACAGATTTGGCTGACTTTCAGAAGAATGCAGAGTCTCAATGAAGCCTGTAATCACAGGAGCTGAATTTATTGGAAAAAGAATTATGAACATGCACCAAAATCTCTCCCTTCAAGCAGTTTTTCAAATCTTATGGATCTAATTTATGCACTCACTTGTTTTCCAGAGGTTAACAGGAAATACCTTTAGCATGTCAAAAAGGTGATTATGGATATGTTCCAAACAGTGCTTTGAAATATGTGTGTGTGCGTGTGTGTGAGTAGGAGGAAGGCTTTTGTGTCAGAATAATATGGTTGAATTTGAGTGTGGGAGGGATTAACATGAACAATGTATTCATAGAAAATTTTATTTGCTAATCCTTCAAACCAGTTATTTCCATCAGCCACTTTCATGCCCTCTGCTACGACACCACCAACGCATCTGTGAACATTTTGATCTCTAATGAATCTTTTTACTTGAAAATCAACAAGAAGTTCATAAATCAGGCTTATAAACCTGTGTCTTGTGCATTTTTTTTACTCATTTTTGATCTGGCAGTACTCCTACCCTTTGTGTAGTTATTTTTCAAACATACAGCACAAAGAATTAGAAGATGATCGTACTCACCGTGTGACTCCCGTCCAGCTCCCTGGCCAAACCCATTGTCATAGGACTGTACAGAGCACAAAGGAAAAAGCCACTCAGTTAAAGGCAACGTTTCCTCTGGCAGGAAAGTCAATGAAAGATTAGTGTCAAAAGAGGCTGAACCGCATTTATTTATTCCATGTGTTTATTAATACTGAAGTTATCTTTTAAAATATATAAATATGCATTTGTTAGACTAAAAAGATGTGAACACAAACTATTCTCAACACTCGGCTTTGTTGAGAACAGAACTGCTAAAATGTGATGCGTCATTGAGGCTTCCCATTTGCTCATACTGGTCAAGTCACAACCAGGTGCATCATAAACAGGCATGCAAACTTATTATATTTTAGTTCTCTTTCCTTCTTTCTTGTATTTTGTTGTGCTGCAAACAAATTCAGCAGTTACATTTGTGTGATCTCATCAAGGATACAAGATCATGCACCGAGAAACAGTAGAATAACACAAGCTTAATTCTTATTTGCCATCAATTAGCAGAATTTTCCATTATTTGTTAAATCCAAGTTTTACTCGTTATCCAGAAGCCATGGTGCATTATGTACATATTTGTGACCTTCTGAAAACATTTTCTAACATTTTAAGCATCAGTCTTTCATTTTACTACAAAAATCTTATGTAAGAAGTGGTAATTGTCCCAGATGGGCTTCACTTGTATTTCAGTCTACTCCAGCTCTTTTAATGGAACAGAGCAGCTAAAATTAAGCACACTATGACCTGATTTTCAGACTGCATCTGGTTATTTCTTTTTGTAGAAAGAAAAGGAAAAGAGGTTTCATGAACCTGCAAAATTTCAATACTTTCTTACAAACCTTACTTTCCCAACAAGTGGAGCAGATTTGGAAGCAGCAAAATGAAAAACAAAAGACTCTTATAAGCAGTAAAAACAAGTTCAACAACAGATGGCGGTCCTTTGGGAAAAACTAATAAGGTTGTGCCCTTGTCTGCTTGTGTGTCTGGTCAGATCAAACCATAACAATGAGGTT
Source organism: Ctenochaetus striatus (assembly GCA_034780835.1). Classification (NCBI taxonomy): domain Eukaryota; kingdom Metazoa; phylum Chordata; class Actinopteri; order Acanthuriformes; family Acanthuridae; genus Ctenochaetus; species Ctenochaetus striatus. Next base: position 16,178,123 of record JAUZTA010000027.1, read on the forward strand.
GGCGAATGGACATTTGGCGCCATCAAAGTGTAAGTGAAACGTCAGTGTGGTTGGTGAACTTGTCTGCTTTTCCACAGGACTTTTCCACAGAAAATCCCCATCATCTTCCGGTGTCTGTATACTTTAATTCACCACTTGTTTTGTCAAAGACATTTTTAAAATCCACCTACCAGCATGTCAGTGGATTAAAATACTTTTCGGGCAGGACTCAGTTATCATTAAACTAATTAACAGGGCTTTCCCTCTTTACTCTCTCTCACGCCTGTCTGTGTGTAAGAGAAAGTCATACACACCCTATGCACAACAAATACACTATGTAATGATACACTCTCTTTAAATGTCAAACTAAAGCTCAAGTTTAAAGATGAATGGGACCATTTCCCTGCTTTGGGGACTTGAGCTGAGATGATGAGCGTGAGGACAATACCTCAAACAGACTGGTTTGTGATGTGTCTGACCCACATCTGACAGAACAATAAAGATGGAGGCTAAACTAAGAGTTGAGTTAAACATCAGTCAACATTCTGACAAAAATATCACTTAAATGCCACATCATAAACCAGCAACATGTTATTTTTCTCCTGGTGGGATGGAAAAAAAACTCTGATAAACCACAACACACTGCTCAACTCCCCCTTTTTTTTAAATGCAGTATTTCTAGGCAGAGTGCCACCTACTGAGGGTGGGTGGCCTGTTCTTCCCATTCAAAAAGGGAAGTGCTGCTTTGAATGGAGCTGAAACAGGTTTTACTGTTAGGAGGCAGAAGCTCTGTTTGCATTAAATACAGATCTCAGTGTATTTATTCATTCATTAGGGGAGCAGCAACAACTTTATATTCTCCTGACTTCATGCTACGTTTTAACATTTACTTACCAAACTTCCTCTAATGTACTCAATGGCCTTTTGAATGTCCATGCCAGACCAGTCATCCAGCATATAACAGATACTGGCTGCACAGTAGATAAACCGTATGTCATTTTCACTTCCTTCTGGCACTGCGTAGAAACTGAAGGCAAGAGAACACACAGACACACAAAAAAAGACAAGGAAGTATCACAAACCGTTAAAATCCGATAGGATTTGAAAGTTATTGTTGGTCCACATTCAGACTGTCAGTGTCT
>JAUZTA010000027.1:16198435-16208712 GCA_034780835.1 Ctenochaetus striatus
ACACACACACACACACACACACACACACACACACACACACACACACACACACACACACACACACACACACACACAATTCACAGCCCCTGGCCCAATCAGGGAGGATATGTGTGTGTGTATTTATGAGAAAAGAAGAGCCATACAGAGACTGTGGTGTCCAGTCCACAACGGTATCAGATTCAGACCACAGTGATCCCCATGTTAATACTCTGCCTATCTATTTTAGCTGCAGGGGCTCTTATGCAATCGGTCACGTTTTCCCAACACCACTTTCTCAGTCACCGCCTTCTTATTTTACAGTCAGCAGGTGCTCCCTCGTCCACAGCGACGCACTGTCAGAGCACAAAGTAAATAAGTAAACAAGGTGTGGTACCCTTGTGAATTAGCACAGAGAGTACATCCATGTTCATTTCACTTCTGCCATGGGAGGACAGTGTTGATAGATTTACTGTCCCAGGGCTGATAAGACTGAACGACATGCACGTGGTGTTTCACATAGAGTGCACGCTATGAATTCAGCAAGTATTCACACTGAGGAACTTGTGGAAATATATTTGAACTCCACCTCACTCAGTGGTGGGTGGGTGGACACACTTCCACTCAGACTGGTGGGACACTTAGAGCTGTACTGAGACACCTCAACATGGATCTGGGTCTTTTTTTCAAGTCAGAGTGAAGTTACAGTGTAGTTTTATGAGGCACAAGAACATAACCTGAAGTCCAGTACATGGCAGTGAAACATCAGGCTTTAAGAATGTAATGAGACAGATGTTTACATCTGTCAGCTAGCAGTTATCAATGCTTGAAAAGTCCAGAATAAGGAAGAACTGCAACAATGTAGTTAGGATTACAAGCAACTAATATTTTTTTTTTAATTTAACAATTTACAATGTTTTCCTGTCACAAGTTCTGTGAGCGCAAACTAATAACAAATGTGCCGTCCAATCAACAGTCCAAACTTTTTATTAATAATAGTAACAAAGATGAGAATATCAGCAAGTCCTTGCATTTGGAAAGCTGGAATGAGAAAATGGCTGATATTTTTTGCTTAATTAAAACTCATTATCTAAGTTTTTCCTCATAGTTATCGACTGACTAATCAACCAACTGTTTCAGTCTTAAATCTAGAAGGTGATTTAAGAAAATGTAAACATGGAAATTAATGGTGCTTCCTAAATTATGCAAAGATTTTCAAACGGTTAACCAGACTTCAACCCAGTAACATTATGAATCCATGTAAGTCCACAGAGTGATTCAAAGTGGTTAATTACAATAAAAAATCAGTTATATAAACTAGATTTACATTAGATTCATATTGTGTAATAAACTATTTTTGTAAAACTAAAGGTGGGAGGAAACTTTTAGTTAAATCGTGATTCGATAACTTTGTCCATCAAAGAGAGGCAAAATTTCTCTCTCCTGCTACCTTGGTGACCAAGGACAGAGAGAAAAAGAGAAAGAGGGAGGAGGATGAGGTAAAAGAGAGAAGATAGAGTGTGAGGAGGTGGCAGACAGAGAGCTATAAACAATGACAGAGGCAGATAAAGGTGGAGGTGGAAAACAGAAGAAGTGATAAAACACTGAAAAAGACAATAGGCCTAATTTCTTATTCATAATTTTCTGTTTTGTTCTTCTCTCTACAATTATTATTCTACCTGTCAATCATGTCGGTACAATTTCACTGGGCTGAAATGCACTGAGTGGCACATGGAGACAGACGCTGGGGCGAGGAAAAGAAAGGTGTCTGGTGACTGAGGCAGGTTCACCTGCAGGTACTCGGAGATGGAGGAGCACGCCTAATGTAGGACAGCTTTCCAGCAGGGCATTATTCAGCCCTAAATATAGATGGGACAGAAGTAGGCTGAGCTAACAGCGCTGCCAAAAGGCCATGAAAATAAGCCATAATGTGGAGCCTTGTGCACAGTGAGGGAGGACTGTGTCTGATATGTTTAATTGGTTTATTTGAGCATTTAACGCTTGAGTTTGTCTGACCTTGTTCAAACCCAATATCTAGAAGAAAACAAAATGTTAACTCTTCCCTTTGCATCCATAGCATCTTCTATCAATGCAAAAAAAAAAAAAAATCTAAATCTAATATGGAGCTTAATGTCAATCAAACCAAGGTGGCTTTCTTTTATTCCAAAAACCTGTTTTTGTGCTTCCACAGAATACTGTGACAAAAGGACAGTAACAAAAACAAGAAATTTGGTAGCAAATATTACAGCAACTTTGGAAGAATAATCAGATTAACTCAGACTGTAAAAGTCTCATATGTACAGTATCTTTGGCTAAGTTCACAGACTAAACACTACAGATTATTTCCTGCATCACTTAGCTGAAACTGCTTTAAGTAGGGATTCTTTCAGAACCTGTCCTAGTCTGACATACTGTGTTTGCGCCATATCTGTACTTCCTGTCTTATGTGATATCCACTGTATCCTGTCCTCCTTATATCATCAAATTACAAGAATAGAACAGGAACATAAAAAAAAAACAAACATTATCTTTCAGAAACTAATGATGAGTCTGTATCTTGCTCAAAGCCAGCTCAGCGAGGTAGATTCTCACCAGCATCGTGGCTGGGACTTCATGGGCAACCCTCTGACTCACTCCACCCCCTCCCTGCTGAGCTGACAGGGGGATTTTTCTAGAAAATCTGGCTATTAAACACACAGTCTTCCCACATACACACCTTCAGAGCTCATTTCTGCAATAACTCCTTCCTCTCTCTGTGTACACCTCTTTTAATCTCTCCCTCATTATGTCATCATCTAGTGCGACACAGGGCTGACGGCACTCGGTAACCTCCAGCGCCAGAACAAGTGGGGCTGCACCACATAAACACTCATATGTTTTACACTTTGCTCTGACAAGCCTCGACTTGTTCCAGGCACTTAGACCCAGAAACACCTACACTAAACTTCACAATTACCCTCAATGAGAGATGTTAACATTCCGGCTGGAGGGAATCTAGGTTACCCGAGCTTAACACGATTGAGGTAACAGGCTGGAAAGAAAAGTTGCAGAGCTGTGAGTTAATTCAGACTGAAATTCCAACTAAAATAGTACCCTGTAATATGTTACTCCTCTGTAAAATATTTGACTATGTGATCTCTTTCGTTTCGTAATATTTATGTTATTTTTAGTGGACAATTGTGGGTGTGGTGATGATAAAGTGGTGCAGCACAGTTTAATTACCCTCTTCAGAGTGGCCCTGCCAGTAAAGCACATGAACTAAACCACAAATATCTAAAAAAAAATACTATTCACATCTTTCTCATTGTCTTTTTCAAACTGATTTTCTTAGGTAAGATAAGCTCTTTGTAAACTTAAAATGAGTTCTGTCTTGTTTCTGTCATGTTAAACTTGTAACATACAGGATGGTTTTAAATGGCCCCTGAGGTTGCAAAATCATGGTTTATAGATCACAAGATTGGACTCTTGCTCTGCTATGACTCACTCAGGCGATAATAAACCATCCAAACCTGCTCTTTTCTACCTTAGCTGCTTGGTGCTCATACCTACAGTGATTGTGACTCATTAAGAAATTCCCACTTTCCACTCTGCTAGAGATCCTGGCAGCGACTCACCAGGGAACATTCAGGATAGGTGTGACATTCAAGGACTGACTGCTGCTGCTGTACATGTGGAGGAAACAGGTGGTGAGATTGTCACTGTGAAAGAAGAGATGGTGGGGAATGAAATGTTTTTCTTTCTTTTTTTTGCATAAATTTGTTGATGATCTAGCCTGGCTCCATACCCACCAAGCTTGAAGTTATCAAGCAAAAGCATTTTGACATGATGGTGTTAAATTAAAAGTAATGAGATCACAAACTTTTAGGAAAAACTCACCCTGTAGGAATCAAAATGTCTCTTAAATTCCATGATATTTCTTCATATATCACCTCAGTCCATCAAGCAGATGAGATGTCTGGATCAAAGTGAAACGGAACGACTGACAGATCAACATTGCCAGTCCTAAAGCCTTGCTGCTAGCATGTCTAAAAATATAGCTGGCATACCCAACAATGAGTTCCTCTCTAAATATTTGTGGCTTTTCAGCCTCAAGACTAATGCTCTTACTTAAAAAGGCCAATCTTTAAAAATAGGTCAAAAATACAGTTCCATTTTTTAAAAAAAGGCTCGCACTGGCACCGGCACAAGTTGATACTGATGTGTTTAAAATGTTATTGATATTGAAGCTCTTTTTTCCTGAGAAAAAAGCTTCTAAATATCTATATCAGGCTTTAAATAAACATGCAGTGTTTGTAAGTAGGATTAGTTCAGTTGGAAAATAATGTCAATCTGTCAACAAGGAAAATCGGTCCATGTTCTCTGCAGAGCAACCAGTCAGCCATGGTTGTTCATTTATTGCTTTAAGCAATGAGCCTTGAACAAACAGGCCATAAAGCAGCATGTTTATATTTTGGATATTTCCTGGGAGCAACTGGATGCACAGCATGAGGAACCTATCATGCAGTGTCAAAGGTTTCTCAGGACACATTCCAGTCCGGAGGAGTCTCGTGGAAACATGCTCCCTGCTCAAGTATCTGACATGAGCCTACTGCTCAGTGACTCTGAAGTAAAAGTAGCTGGAGCAAAGACTTGAAATCTATAGAGACAGCAAAGCAAACTGTCTAATAAGGAACTTGCTGTAATAATAGGCCTTTTTTGCCTGAAGAGGTTGCCACTCACAAATTCACTATTTCCTTTACAAATTTTATCACAATATGGACCATGATTTTTGTCAGGACACAACTATTTCATAATCCCAGTAAAAACTTTCATTGTGATGTTGAACATTTTTTTCAAATTTTGTCTTTTCCTTCCAACTTTTCCTTTCCTTCAACTTTTCCAAATGTGATCCTGAAAAATGCTCATTAAAATATTGTGGTAAGAACATATCTGTAGACAGAATAAGTAAATAAAGACATTAGTACAAGGAAACATGTGCAACATGGGTTTATTGTCAAACTGGTTATTAAGACATGAACTTGATTAATGCCATATCAAATCTTAAACTCCGATGTAATAAAGTGCAGATTCAAATCAAGTTGCCCTGGGAGTTCTCATACATTTTCTATGTCTCATTTTAAACAGGTTTAATAGACTGCAATATGAAATCTTACAAATTATGAAAAGCCCTTTTTTTCAACCCACACATCTAAAGCTAATGTGCAAAGAAGATAATTCACAAGCTGTACTATTCTGTATGTCAAGGTGTCCTCCCACTCATTTGTGTCTTCAGTTCTCATATAATTAGACGACAAATGAGCAGAACTACCCTAGCTGTAGTCTAAGTTTGAAGTCTATGAGTTCTCATGAAAGGTTTTTCTGCAGTGATTGGTTGGTTGATATGCTGCTGCTGCACATGCACAGTGGGACAAAGTTGGTAAACTTCTCAGATGTTGCTTCTCTGATCATGATATTTAAAAGAATAGTGGCAATTTAAGCTCAACCATGTATGAACACAGGGAGGTCACTTCTGCGTACAAGCCTTCACACTCCAGCAGTTGTAGGTTTCTAGTGGCAGTCATGTGCATTGTGGAATCTCCATGAGTGCCACCTCACCAAACTCTTGTCCTCAATAATTTGTTTAAGCTTTTAAAAAAAAAATACCCACTCTGCATACAAGAAACACACTGTGTTGCACTCGTACTCTTTCACAACCACGAACACACACACACGCAGTCACTCAAATCCATTCACTCTCCTCACAACAATCAGCACAATGGTTTTGCATCCCCTCACCTCTGAGTAAAGTCAGGGGATACTAAAGGAAACGGCAGCAATGAGGTAAACACAAAAACTCATGAGAGATATTGCACAGACAAGTGCCGGCACAGAATACAACAGTCTCTCTTTCCAACAGCTTAGCCTGTGCATAGGAAGAATAAAGCACTTATGGTGTTCGCAGACATTTAACCCTTCTCGTAAAGCTTTGTTATATTCTAAAGTGGGAACGACTGTGAGTCTAGAATCCCCACCAATCGGCAGACATCTAGATTTGCATGAAAACAACTTAATGTATTGTTTAAGTTTCAAAAAGAAAAAAAAAAATAATAAAAAGAAAAAAAACTAAGGAAAGGAAAAAAGAAACCCAATGATGACTGAGGAAGGGTCAGTGACTGTTGGCAACAGTGATGGACAAAAAAAAAAAAATAATAAAAATAAAAATAACCTGAAATCCCAGCATATGTAAAAATGCCTCAATTCTTGCTTTGAGAAGAGAGAAGCAGGCAAAGTTGAGTCTGGGTTGGAGCCAGCATGGAGAAAAATCTCTCAAGTTTCATTCAATAAATAGCATAGTGGAATATGTGAAAAGATCCATTTTTTTAAAGCAAAAATACATAAACCCCTTGCTCAGTTCATCCAGAGATTCAACAGTTTGTCTATGTTGCAATCCACTCCTAATACGTCCACACAAATCGGGCTGTGGCTCTATGAAGGAGCAAACAGAGGAAGAAAATGGCAATTCATTCCTCCATTTACTCCAATTGTTTTTCAGTTTGTCCTGGTCAAATGAGGACGTTGTTGTTCACAGGTTCATACTCTACAAACAGTTTGAGTTTTCAGACCACAGAAATGTGTCGTTTAGCTCCTTAAACGCCTCATGAGTCAGACTTTGAACTATGATCCTCCTCAGTCTGTCCAGTCTACTCAACGTAATCACACCCTCTCCTCTTCATTTATCCATTTCCCTCCACTCTTTCACGATCATTATCTGTGGAGCAAGACGAAGGCCTCTAGTTTCTCGGGAATGTTTCCCCGGTAGACGAGGCTGTGCTTGATGATGGCCCTGGCGGCTAGGCACTGCAGTGTGGTGTGGTTTATGGGCTGTATGATATTTCTGGACAGCTCCTTTTCGTCTAGGAGGTCGCAGGCCGTTTGCTGGAAGGCATTGGTGCTGTCAAAGTGAGTCCCGCCTGATATCAGCAGGTTCATGATGTCAGGGTGGCCATTGGATGCAGCGATGTGAAGGGGGCTAGTGGGTTGGAAAAGATAACCAATCCGTTAGAAGATTATACTTAAAACATGTTATCCTTGGTCCTGCCTGACATGTTCATGACATTCATTTAACAGGTGGCTGTCATGATGAAATATGATGGTGCGACTGAAGAGCTTTTCTGAATAATTTTAGAGCATTTTTTATTTACCTTCTTAGTTAATAGAATAAATAAAAACTATCACTATAACCCTTTCTACATTATTGTTTTTCATTATCTAACTTACTGGTGAAGTTAAAAAAAGGGATGTAAAGCAGCAGGAAATTCTGAGAGCTGAAACTGGAAAGAAAAATAAAAAATAAACAGACCTGTTATCATCCTCATCACGGCTGTTCACGTCTGCCCCACATTCAAGAAGGATCGAAGCAACTGTAAGGGATGGAAACTTGCAAACAGGATAACGGCCCACACAGGTGGTGTTGCGGTCAACTGCCAGGTGAAGCGGACTGTAGCCGTTCTTCCCACATGGCTGGAGTTTCAGGAATCTGTGAAGATGTAAAAAGATGCCAACATCAGGGCAACAGCACTTCGCCAGCAGGAGACGGTACGGACTTCAGATTTAATTAAACTACTGATACAGATTATAAGACAAAAGATTAACTGATCCAATTTATAAAAAAGGCCTGTGTAATTATTTGTTTAATTAGCATTATTGTTTGCTGAAGTGGATGTTAAAGTGCCCTTAGATTTTCTAAAGATGTTTCTTAATGAAGGCAGACCGTTGCCAACACAAGTAATTTACACAGATGCCCACCTATAGATAGTTTCCTTCTTGAAGTGGTCCTGCTCTGCGGTACATGGCACCTTTTCTAAAAGACAAATAAGATGCAGGATGATCGACAGGGCCTTGCTGAGCTGAGCAGGGTCAGGAGGCATCGGTCCATTTTGTTTAACTGCCCGCTCAATCTCCAGCACGCTTTTGGAAAGTATCCCCATCAAGTCCTCAAACGACACTGATGTCCCAAGCAGGCCTTTGGCCCTGTCCTGTAGCATGAAGGAGAAGAGTTCAGCAAATGACAGCAGGCTAGAGGCTGTCATGGGGCTGAGGGGGTCCAGGTTGCTCTGCTGCATGTCTAGCGCATACTTCCACAAATTGATACAGCGCTCAAAGTTCCCAGAGTCCGCATAGACAGCGCCTCGGTAACGGATGTAGTAAGATGTGTCTGGATGTTGTGGGCCAAGGATCCTTTCACGGATGAGTAGTGCCTGCATGCGCATCTCATCTGGGTCGGATATCAGCCCATCCAGCTCTTCTCTGTTTGTTACCTAGGAAGATGATTTGTGAAAAAAGTAAAAATTTGCAGCTTGACTTTTCAATATTAAGATAACAATTTGTGCTTTTACCTATACATACATTGAAAGCTGTCAGCTTGTGTATGTGTGTACTGCGTTACCAAAAAATGACAACAGTGACCATAAAACCTATTTAGAGAGCCATAAATGCAATGCAGAAGTGGACAAATTAATACTCACCTCCCTGGCGTAGTCATATGCCATGATCAGCTGCTTCGGTTCTGGTTTATGCACAATGTTGTTACTGTCCACGTATCTCAGGTCCATGGCTCTCTTCCAGTATTTTAAAGCTCCAAGCAGATCTCTCTTTTTGTCAACAAAAGTAGCTCCCAAGAGCTCCAGGGCATCAATGCGTTCCATGGGGCTTGTCTGCAGAGGAAAAAAAAAAGATTTTCAATAGATTCAAAACATCATAGCTATAACCACATATACACATACGAACTCTCCATTGTAAGAGACAACCCTGACCTGATTGTGCGTTGTAAGGTCATCTACTATGTTAGCATGGCCTGTGACACTGGCGGAAAGCAAGGGTGTCATGCCGTAGCCGTCCTGCTCCATTGAGGCTCCGTACTGCAGTAACATTCGCATGATCTCTAGACTGCCCGACTCGGCACAGTCATGAAGTGCTGTGTTGCCTGTGAAAGAGGGGGACACACATCGTAATTGAGAGGCCAGACAAAGACATGTCACCACAGAGAAGCTTAATTGGAATTTAGAGAAAAGCATGTTCGTGTAATGTTAAAGATTTACTCGAATAGTAGTAATATATATTTACTCTTTACAGTTAACCATTAATGGTGACCTTTCTTCTCCAGGTGTCCACTTGTTGCCTCGTGACACCTTTTCAGTGTTATGTAAAACAGGAACACTTTATACATCGAGAAAAACATTGTAAGTAAAACTTGAGTAGTATGTGGTGTACATATGTGTATTATATACTGTAATAATTTGCTACATTAACGCAGAAGTTAAAGACAAAACTTTAACATGTCTTGCCTATCCTTGTTGTCAAAGTTTCTCCTTCAAAACAGTCACTCAGCCCTAAGAGTAAATCATCAACAAAATCATTCTAAAATAAAAAGGTTTTCACAGCTTGTTCTTCCTGAAGACGAACTGTTTTGTTTTGTTTTTTTTTTTGCTGTGTTGAGCTTTGCTCATCTAGGTGATAAATTTCCTTCCACTAACAAAACAACTTAATCCAGAAACTTAGGAAATCCTTTCCACAGCCAGGGATTAGTCTGAATACTCATTATGTGCCTTTAGGCTACCTTAAGGCCAAGTTAAGAGGGCATATCACTATTAGATGTTGTCCTGAAAGAAGAGCGCTGACCACAGCTTTTTAAAACAGTTCAACTGGCTGTGATTATGGTGCCCTTGCCATTTTTTTCCCTAACTTGCATGCCTCCTCAATCAGCACAATGTTTTGTTTCTGGAAATTTGCCACTTCATTCTCAGTATTAAACATCTACTCCTTCCTGTTGGTTCAGCAGTTATAGAAAAGGCATTAGTCTTTAAAATGGGCTACTATGAACAGGGTTGAGCAATGTAGACATGAAATCAGTTCTTGTAATTTCTATAAAAAGGTCTAAATTTTCAGTCAACCTTTGGATTAGTTTCTTTCTCAATCATCACATATGATGCTGCACTGGCTGCACTTACTGCTCGTCTATAGGCCAGGGGAACAAAATGTCCCGATCATAACAATTTGGATGCTAATGAGATAAATGAAGTTAACGTCAACTACAAATAAGTCAAAGTTGGGTTTATCAGGAAAGCCAAAGATAAGCTACAACAGCAAATTTTGGATCAATGAAGTGTGGGAGGTGGACACTCGAATGTATGCAAACAGCTTGTAAGTTTGACAGAGTGTATGAGAATGAACACACACCAGACGCACATATTTATTGCCACAGATAATTGGTGAAAGATTGGTGTAGTAAGTCATTGAGGACATTGCTATAGTTTTTTCCTACC
>JAUZTA010000027.1:16215435-16227930 GCA_034780835.1 Ctenochaetus striatus
CTGCTTAGAAAAACAATTGTGTCTGTTTTATTTTTTTTACCAAAAAAATTCAATTTTCGCTTTAAAATCCTTGACAGGGCACCTACTGCTTCTATCTCTATAACAGGAATCTATGTATATTTTGTTTACCTTTTAAAATTTTCCTGCTGGACACAAAATGTGTCACAGCTGAATCTCTGCTCATTGTATGCGCACTAGCAGCTTCAGGTGTATCTATCTATGGCTTCTCAGGTTATATAAAAAAATCATGCTAATAAGCCTAATAAAAGTTAATAATCTATTAAAATTCGATTATCAGTGAGCACCGTGTTACATATATGAATGTGAAGACAGCCCTCTATCAACACACTCTTCACATACATCATCCTGCACAGTGATTCTTAAATCCACCGACTGAAAAAACAAATAGAAAATAATACTATTGAATGTAGAGGGACTTTCATGAATGTGGTTATCTAAGAACGTTTACCATATGTTCATCGGTCAGACAACAGCTGATATAAAGCTGTTCCTGGCTCTTGTGATCTTGAGACTAAAAGAAGACCCACGCACCTGAAACTCCAGCGTACACTTGGTACCGATAATGATGTCCTCGTAAAAACACTGCTTGGCGTTGTCTGGCAGCTCAAAGGTAAGCTCGGAGCCAAGTACCCACACACACAGCAGCTGGGCCCACAACACCTGCAACAGAAACCGCAGGGATCCGTACATCCTGAAGACCGAGAGCCAAGCCTCAAAGTAAAAACTTGAGCGAACCTGCCGAAATAAACATTCGCAGTCAGTAAACTACAATCAACATCGAGAGTGGCAAACAGACAAAAATGGTGACAAAGCAAACCCGGACATTGAAATTAACGACAAGTTGTTAGCTTAAAGCTAACTAGCGTAAGCTAGCTGGCTGGCCTTTATATCTTAATTACAGAAAGGTACTTGGAAATTGAAACAGTATCTATGGTTTATATATTTCTTTTTAGTATTTGCAATAATGCCACTAAAGTTGAGATAGATCAAACCATTAAAACGTCTTAATTCATTTCTTTTTGTTTCAATCTCTTTTAGCTACTTACCGCAAAACGCTCACCCGGATACGACTAATGCTTAGTGTCATATTACAAATGTGTCACGGCATTGGCTGTCACCTGAAAAGACCCACCCTCTGCTTACGCTCATTGGCTAAACAGAAAAGCCGGACCGCTTGCGAAATCACGTGGGCCACGTCCACCTACGTGGGAAGCGTATCATTCTTCATATCTATCCAACGTGGCCTATCCTTATCATACTGGTTAGATAAACTAATACATATTACAATTATGATGTGTGAAGCAGTTCGGATAGTTTTTTTTCTTAAAAGGCTGATATATTGAAAATATATTTGAATGGAAAAAAAATCTACAATACACATCTAAAAAATGTTAGTTGTAGCAGAAGTCAATAATCGTAATTATTATCATTTAATGTATTTAATTTAATGTATGTAATGTAGGCTATTGCTTAGTAGCCAAATTATGGTACCCATGACAAAAATAGCTGTTTTTCTGTATTGATAATTTTTCTTTATTCTTGTGGAAGACACAATAGTTAAAGAAGTGTGGTGTTACAGAAGCAAAATATCTAACAATAACCCTCATAAAGGGATTGTGGACAACTGAATGGTGCCACGTGGAAGCAGGGATCCTTCAGTAGTCGTCCTCTTTGGGTCACATAAAGGGAATACGATGTGTTATCCTTGACAACTATAATTTTATAATATACTTGGTTGTTTTTATGTATCCCAGCCTCTTTATGTTTGTCCCTAAGATGCCATAGACTATGCAGACCACTGAAGAGAAGATGGTTGTTTCCACCACAGAGTCTTGAAAGTCTGGTACCTCAGACTTCTAAGTTCCTGTCAGTCAATGAACTTCCTATTTGGGGAGAGCATCTGTGTTGCCAGACTTGTCCGGTTATTTGGGGGGGTTGGACATGCATTCATCCCTGAGATTGGAGAACTGCAATTTTAACTTCCTAAAAACTCACCGTTGTAATCAAAGTCATATTTTCCATAAAAAGTTGGAAAGGTTCAGCCTTTTCTCTGATTATATTCCATCTGACTACAACTCCCTGTAGGGTGTTAATGTCATAATGGCTGCCAATACTACGAGACGTGGCAGTAGGGAAACCATGTATGTAATATATTATAATGAGTTATTCTTTTAATTACATGACACACCCCATATCTGCATGATGCGCGCTTAATGCGTCTTTTTGACAGTTGTGAATACACGTCTGACCTAAAAGCAGTTCTCGCGTGAACCAGCCAGCCATACGAGATTACAGTGTGGGGAGGGCTGCACTAAAAGAGACAAAACAAAAGCCACACATTTCAGCCGACAGGCGCTGGTCGCTTCATTTTTTTTCTAAATCAAGACTTATTTGAAAAACTCCGTATCGTTCACCGCATAGAGGCAATATAATATAAGTTTTGCAAAATGCCTAGTAGCACGTCTTTGCTGGAGGCCGACGAGGGAGAGTCCGAGGTCCCGCCGCCACTACTGCACGCTTTCGCCGGTATGGGCCTTGAGGAGCACAACGGCACCCAGAGCCAGACCACCGAACAAGCAGATGAGAGCCTCCCCTTTCACCACCACCATCTCCCCGCGGTTTCTCACTTCAACCTCCTCGGTACGGTCCTAGACTTGAAGCCCCTGCCTCTGCATCGGCCGCCCTCGGGAGATGAGGTGAACATAACCGCAGCGCCCGAGGACGAGGAGCCAGAAGTTGTAGCCGACTCGTCTGGCAGCCCCGGTAGCTCGTTGCTAGTGCAGGCCCACCTCCATCGACACCTCCCATCCGGGCCGGCCGGCTCAGTGATGCCTCCCGGCATGGAACAGCCGCACGTCGAGACGGTCTTGTTGTACAACGGAGACAAGCAGGATGATAGTGTGGTCGGTGGCAGCGCCATACCATCGGCTAGCAGCATGGCGATGCTACCGTCGGGCGTGTATGGGGAGTCGGGCTACGAGGCCGAGCCGTCCCTGTTGAGTCGGCGAAAGAGCGTCAACACGACCGAGTGTGTGGCAGTCCCGAGCTCCGAGCACGTAGCGGAGATCGTCGGCAGGCAGGGTAAGTCTCAAATATCTTTCGATGATATAAGATTTTCTATCGACTTTAAGTTTCAAATTGAAGTTTGGACGAAACTTGGGAGGATAGTTCAGGCAGAAACAAGTAAGCAAATAATACAGACATAAACGCAGGGCGGTAAATTCAATAAACTAGTTAAAGAAATCTAAAATAGAGATGGAAAAACACAATACAACATCACACAACGAACATTTTCAGTCACTGTAAAATTGCCAGCCTGCGAAGTTGTTTGTTTCGTTGCATGTATAAGTTGGCTTGTAAGTAACGTTCACACGATCACCCCCGCACTGCTAGCATGAAGCAGTCACATTACGCGATATATTACATACTGGGTTAAGACTTTCGTACGTTGTTTTTAAAATTGGACGTCAGACTAGCTGTATGTATTTAATAATCATAAATAATCTAATCTTGAACCACACTATTATGTAGAATCTTGAGCTTTGTTACAACAGTCAACGCTAGCTCGAAACCAGCTACGTTAGCTTAGCCCTGCTCATAATGGGGTCAACACCATCCTCGCCCAACTCCCTCAACAAAAGTATGTAGTACAACTTCTATCATACATGTATTTCCCCCCCGTGTTTTCTTGCTATGACAGCTTGCAATATTATGGATGTTTGGCTGTGCTTCGCTTGCAGTGAGACTCTCCGTAGTCGCGCCTTGCCGAGCTTAACCAGGCTTTGCTTTGTCTAGAGGAGAACATGAGGAGTTGGTCACCATTGCTTTGCCACATCAGCTGTCGGTTATAGTTAGCTCCGTGACATAACCAAGACTTTCTGAGTTCAGCTAAACACGACTGGCTTTTATGAGATATCATGCTTTTTTTTATCAGGTCTTGACATAGCTCAATAATAGGGTTGGGAGAATGTTATTGTGTCGGATTTTAGAAGAGTTGGGGGAGGGTGCAGAGTCTGCAGTGTTGACAACAACAGGAAATGGCTCTGGTAATGATGTTGGACTCTCAACCACCGCTGAAAGGAATATTTAATTTATAAGCAATCCAACTTGTAAATGGCCTAAGGGACTGCATGCTAAATGGTATGGTTTTTCATTAGTTCAAATGGAATATATTGATTATCAGATTTTAATATGTGTATTGAATGTAATGTTACAAAATGTAAAAACATAATAATGATAAAAAAAAATCACATCTCTGGTCGTTCCTTTTCTACTCTCAACCTGCCTCCAACAGGCTGTAAGATTAAGGCACTCCGAGCCAAGACCAATACCTATATTAAAACACCAGTGAGAGGAGAGCAGCCTGTCTTTGTTGTTACGGGGCGCAAAGAAGATGTGGCCATGGCAAAGAGGGAGATCCTGTCTGCAGCTGAGCACTTCTCCCTGATCAGAGCCTCTAGAAACAAGACAGGCCCTCTGTCTGCTGTAACTGGTCCAGGGACCCCCTCTCTACCTGGACAGACAACCATTCAGGTCAGTGAGCACGTGTTTATGAGTCATGGTGTCAAAGATATAAAACAGTTATTCTTAGGCAGTGAATCACATCAAGTGCAACTGAGTGTTGTGTGTGTTACCGTGCAGGCTTTTTATGCTTTATGAAAGAAGCTTTCTGTGTTTCTGTATGTGATTGTGTATGTCATTTAAAGTGTGTATACTTACCCCGTGTCATTCACACTTACAGGTTCGTGTACCATATCGTGTTGTAGGGCTGGTCGTTGGTCCCAAAGGTGGGTCTTGATTCATCTCTTTCATCTTGTATTCGATTGAACTTGATTCAGTTGCTTAACTTCATGTTGTATTGAAAGTTGATAAGATATCAGCTCTAGCATTTCTTTTAATTGTGATTTTTAAAGTATCTGGATAAGTAACTAGATTTTACAAAACAGCTATGGACAGGTAGGTGGCAACATACATTTACAAAGCCATATTTCTTTAGAAAAAATATGTTTCATGACTGCATAACAAGTCTCAATTCCTTATTTAGGCTCAGTTATATTAAAATATGATTGTTATATTTAAATATGATTATAATAGACAATTAAAGGAGTATTTTTGAAGGGAACATCAATTAGAGGAATGTTTACAAAAATGCAACATATTTGAGATGTTATGATTTTTGTACTGTGAAATGTGAAAGTGTGTGATACAGAAATAGTCAACTTTCAACACTTGATTTTACTTTTTAGTTTTGTTTTTATCAAAAGAAACACTTTTCCTCATTTCTGATAAATTATTTTTTCTGATCACTTTCTGATCCCAGGAAATTGTAAGTCGTCTAATGGATTACCTAACTGCTTCAAAGTTCATAAAGCCTTTTTGATATGCTCAGTTCTGCTCCAGTAGGTTTCACAGTCTAAAAACCTTAGCCTTGTTGACATCAGCACCTTGGTGTCAGAAAGCCTTGGGGTTGATTTGTAAATTGAACTGCAGCGTTTCTCAACCGTGTGCCATTATTGTGGAGAGGGTGATGTAACAAGTCAAAATGACATCAAACTTTTGAATGGTGAGAAAGCACTCTGTTCCACATTCACAGAAGCAAAAGTGGAATTGCACCCTGGGATTCTTTTCTTTGCATTTGTTTTAAAGAAGTTACCATCAGGTCAATACAGCAAAACAAAATGGAAGACAGTTCTTTGTCTCAACTATACAGTATCGACATCCAAGAAGCTTCCTACACTAAACTGAAACTATCAATGTTGTGGTTGGTTGGTATGTGCTCCAGCCTGCTGAGTCACCAGGACCGTGTGCCGTTCAGTGATATAACTATTACACAGCTGGGTTTTTTACGATTTAAATGCTTTGTATTATAGTTAGAAACAAGAAACAAGTATAATTACTTAAAATGTATATTCCTCTTTCTTTAAGTGACTCAGACAGGACCAACTATAGTTGAGATGTGACAATGAAGCACGCAGCATAGTTAGCATTTCTTTCATGGCCTTAAACAAATTGTGGATTTGGAGAATTTTAATACCCCCACATAACTTTTTCTTTCTTGTTTAGGATATTTGTTTATGCTCTGATGTTTATTTCTCAGGGATGGTTTAAATCTCCCTCCTCATTTTACTGTTTTTAACTATGGGGGTCTTGTATGATCATATCTTTTAGGGGCAACCATTAAACGCATTCAGCAACAGACCCACACCTACATTGTGACGCCGAGTCGTGACAAAGAGCCAGTTTTCGAGGTCACTGGGATGCCAGAGAACGTGGACAGAGCAAGGGATGAAATAGAGGCGCACATCGCCCTACGCACAGGAACCTGTGGTGGCATTGAAGCACCCGGTGTAGACAACAATGACTTTCAATTCAACGGGACAGATGTCAGCTTTGATACATCTGCAGCACAGGCCGGATTGGGGGAGGCTGGGTGGCTTCATGCCGGAGCATCATCACCAGGTGGTGGTGTTGGTTTGCTGCCAGTGAGCATTAACGGTACTCAGCGAATCAATAGCAATATAAACAGTGGTGTCAGGATGTCTTCCACCTACCGCAACGACAGCTCCAGTTCCCTGGGCAGCGGCTCCAGCTCAGCCGATTCTTTCCACGGCAGTGGGAATGGTAACCGGATGGCAGATTTCAGCCCAACCAGTGTGTTTAATGCCAATGCTAACAACAACAACAACAGCAATGGTGGCAGTGCCAGTTTCTGGTTTGGAGAGAGTCTTCTTCCTATGGGGTCTGAGGAACTGGCCAACCTGGGAGGTGGAGGCTCTTCATCAGGATTTGACCCCTTAACCATCTCAACTGGTCAAGCCTTGCATGCTGGTACGCAGCCACAAATATGGAGCCCCTTTGTGGACCACCAACCCCTCCAGGCCTTTGATGCTCGTCAGTCCCAGGTAGGTGAATTCCAGGAAGTATGTAGATTATGGCCTTCTGTGCCAGAACCATCCTACAGGTTAAAGCAACAGTAGATGTCAGTTTTGCCTTCCAATCATTTATTGTAGAAAATATGCAGTAAATGTATGGTATGAAAATTAAGTTTCAAAACTGTGATTACAGTTTGGTTACACAAACCGTGTCTCATTAAAGTCACCTGGGACTTATTTTAAATGTGTGATCTCAGAGTAGGTAAAAAATTTGGCCCAAGTCCATCTGATTAATGTGTGCCTTTATGTTGCAGTTGGGACACTTTAATTAAGACACTTTTAATATCCGTGGTTACACGACTTTCTCTTATTCATAAATCTTGTAAGCTGGCTTTTTGCACTGAATCAGACCAACATTAACTCTGACCTGGACAAATTAACAGATTGGGAACTGGGAAAGCTCTGAACATTTTAATTTTTATTTTAATCAAGTTGTTAAGCTTGTGGCAGTTCCTATTCGTATTTACTGCTATACTTTGCACCTTTGCTGAAAAGAACTAAGTCAAAAAGTGTGGAAAGTCACACTGATAGCATACAGCAAGCACCAATGATCCATTATGTTGAATTTTACAAAATATTTGTTTTATGGCCTCAACAGAAAGCGCCAAGTTGTTGTTTTTTTGCTCAACTAGTGACTGTTGTCATCTGTGTCTCCAGACCAGTCAGCCTGGGACTCCCCGGCTCTCTCCAACCTTCTCTGGGACAGAAGCCTTGGAGCACCCTCAGGCCCAGCGTGTCAACCGAGGCCCTTATGGCTCAGCTGGAACCCTTGATGCCCACAGGTTCCCCTCTTACAGCTCTGCCTTCTCCTCTTCCAGTGAAAGCACCGCCTCCTCTTCCTCGCCTCCTGAATCCTCCCTCTCCTACCGACCAGGGCTCGGATCAGCAGTGAGAGGACAGGAGTTATGCATCCACTGTATGGATAACCAGGTGATCGCTGCCTTGGTTCCCTGCGGCCATAACCTCTTCTGTCTTGATTGTGCCACCCACATATGCCAGGGTCCAGACGCTGTCTGCCCTGTGTGCCTGTCCCCGGTCACACAGGCCATTCAGCTCCGCAATATGTAATTTTTAAATTTTACTTTATATTTTATCCATTTACCTTGATGGCTGTCAGGGATCAGCCTCCCCAACACTTCCACCTCCCAACATGTGTGGAGAAATTACATAATGGCCCAAAATCAGTGTCTAAGTGTGTCCTCACATGGGTTTTGTCCAAGCTGGTGTTTGACAAAGCTGAGCAGGAATAGGTGAATAAGGAATGATCTATATTTAGGGCATAGGCTAGGGGGTTCATCCCGTTCATGTGCCTGCTATTGTGAAGTCTTCTTCCTTGAATGATTGATTGATCAATGGGAGGGTCCAAACCCTCTGTGTAGCATTGGGTGGGGTGGGATATATATATATATATTTTTTTGCTAATCATGATTTTTGATTTACTTTATCCTCCCGTAAACAACTAGTTATCAGTTTTGGCTACCTATATTTTATTGCATTTTTTAATGTGCTTTGAATTCTATTGAGAACATGATGTTGGCTTTTTTTTGTCAGTTTTTTTTTCTTTTTGTCCACATCTCAAAATTTTTATCCCTTATTTCATTTTTAATTTTTTTTGCTGCTATAGTTGATTTTTTTGTGCTGAAATATTGCCCAGTCCCTTTGCCTCTCTATTACTGTGCTCACTACAGGAAACTTTGAGGAAATAAGAAAGAGGTGAGCATGTTTACATATAGTGATTCCCAAATAAGGATATGTATCAGTTAATAGTATTCTTCTGGTTACCAGAGAATTTGAATGCCTACTGTAGTAAACTGGATATAATATACACATGCCACACTATCCTTGCAAATGCCACTGTATCTCAGATGATTTGCTTAAATTAATATTTGGCTAGCTAACTACTATAGACAGGATTTTGCTGTTTACATGCTCCAGCTCATAAATCAGAGTTTTTGAGCGCTTCTGATATTAAAAGCATATTGATATATGTTCAAACACACCTGCAGAGGGTTTTTAAACCAAGTTGGTCAAACCGCTTCTGCAATTTTGTCGCACTCCGATGGCCTCTTGTCGCCTCAGATGTCTTTCTTTGCCAGAATAGAAACAACAAGTGGGTTACTCCTTTTATAGACTTCAGCATCGCCATGTTGCTTTCCATTTCTACTTTTAAAGAAAACTGTTTACGGTAAACTTGTGCCTAATTCTGTTCTTTGTAAATGAAAAGAAACAACTGGTTCAAATGACACACAGTGTTGCTCTGTCTTAAAACAAACTTGTGGCCTTTTGGAGAGCCTGTAATTTACTGACAACACTATCTACAAATCCATGTTTTGGCTCAAAATAACACAAGCTGACAGACTGAGGTCTTAATGTATTTCTCGAAGTTCAATCTCTTAAATGAATCTTAGTGGAACAAAGGTTATATAACAGGGATGTTTTCTTTTGCTTCCTTATTTGTTGAGCCATGAAGTATTACCACCTTTTGCTTATCTTTTTGGCAACAAACACACTCCCATATAGTTAATTTCTGTTTCATATTTTTTTTCTTTTACTTTTTTTTTTTAATTATCTCTTGTGTTTATATCTCAATCACATCCTTGTTTGGTAAACCATGTGTTTTTTATGTGCTAGTTTTGCTAGAAAGATAAGCACAGCTCGTACCTTTGGTAACATTCCTCCTCCCTGTTATTACAGAAACGTTAGTTTATGGTTTAAGTATGACTACTTTTAACCTCTAGTTTAACCTCTCCTGGGAGCCAAAAGAGCTGATACCCTAATTACACTATGAGTCAGCTGTAATCTGGAATGAATCCCTGTACTGTACAGACAACCCTCTGACTTTTCAGCCATCTGAAGGGTATCCCTGTCGTTAACTTATACTGTGCCAACCTGTGGCTGTTTCATTGCAGCCATTTGGTATTGTTGTTGTTAAACAGTCAGTAAAATTATTCTAATGGGATGCAAAATTTGGAAGATGGCCACCCATAGCTTTATTCTTTTTGGGAAATCTAATCCCACATTTTGTCTACGAGGCCTATGCAAAAACCGTCTCAGTATGTTAACCACTTGAGGAAGCACTAGATAAATTAAACTCCTCGGGTTTTAACTGCGGAGCTCAAACAATCTTGGGCTTAAATTAGTAGACAGGCATGTCCCTTTCAGTTTTTTTCTACCACATTTTGGTCAGGGTCAACCATCATTACCTGCTTTAATATATTCACAAGATATTTCAATGGTACAAACTTTGACTTCTGTGTTCCATCAGCTCATTAGCTGTTGTCCTGTGCCCTACAAAGCACAGCCTTTCCCCCCCGAGTCTTATCACACTATTGACTGGATTGGACTCCAAACACATTCTGAATTTTGCTAATTTTCTCCGTTCCTTGCATCTGTCCGTTCCTCCGACTGAAAAGTGAAGAAAAGGTACAAATTGGTGGAAATCATCTCAAACCTTTGCTTTAAACACCAGTTTCTGTAGATTTTGTTTCACAGGATTGAACGAGTTGATGGACATGTTGAAGGGGAAGCGGCTGAAAGGATTCATTTTGGACTGTGCTGACACTACATCAGGTCAATACTGTTGCTTTTCTGTGTGGACATTGGACTGTAGTCTCTCTAGGACTCCAGCTGTACACAGTATTTGGGAGATATTCCATCCCTTTGCTCTGTTTCCTAAATATTGCCTCTTTCATGGATGATTGAGCTGTCTTGAGGAAATGGAGCCAAACAAGTCCCAAAAGTGCAAAAAAAACCCCCCCATCTGCTTCTGCCCCCTCTGGTCTTCTCTCCGTCCTTTTATTTGACTTCTCTCAGATCAACGAAGGGTCAATCTCTTTTTTTGCTCTCTTTTTCTCCCTGTGAGGGAATGCAATACACTGTCAGCCCTCAGTTTGACATGAATCTATTGACATTTTTGTGTATGTATTATATAATATTACTGTTAATGACTGATAAATATACAGAATTATTTTTATTTTGTTACATTTCATATATATACATAAATATATCTACATTAAAATGTTTACAATAAGATTTTTAATTTTTTTTACTTCTTCTGAGTGATTAAGTGAATGAAGAGTTGGAACCTTAGAAATGGTGCAGGAGGGTATCAATGCTTTCTGCTTGTAGTCTAGTTATTAGTTTACAGTATTGATGATAATAGTATTGATAGCTGCCGTTTAACCTAGTGGAAAATGGAATGTGCATCACGAGCATGTCTTCATAATGTACCGCCAATGTAAAACGTCACACTGCAATTGTAAAAAGGCCAAGGATACAAGCTGCCTGTCATGTCTGTACGCCACCAAATTAAGAACGGTATACTGTAAAATGTATCTTAGATTATCTATATATTATTACACATATTGTTAAGCTGTACCAACAGTTCAAAGTATTTGCTAATTTTACTACACTTTTGTTTTGTATATGTAGGGGGAGTCTTATGGCATATAAATTCTTCAAATTGAGTCAGGAGTTTAAAAGCAGACTATATTTTATAACGGCCTTTTAAGTTATTGCGGCCAAAGCACTGATATTATATATTTGCTGTAAAGAGAATTTAAGAGTTTTATTTTTCTGATATTAAAGTTACTTAATAAAGATGGTTTCATTTTAAAGCCATGTCAGACCACTGTGATTCATTATGTAAAAATGGTGTTTTTTAATGTTTGTGTTACACTCATCTTTCATCATCTGCAGGATCTTACGAACTTTACACTGCTTTTTGAGGGACCAGGGACCCTTTCTACCTGATTTGTAACATGAGATCATATCCTGTCCCTCATTTGGACATCTCTATATTAATGACAGTCCAACACAATACTTACATACAGCAAGGGATGCTGCTGCTAATTTCTATCTTCTAAACAGTACTTACAAGATGCTTTTATGAAACTTGCTCCTGGTTCTCATTGTGGTTCTCTGGTCATATCCCTACAACTGAATTTCTGAACTCTGCTCGCTCTGGGCTCCATCAGCATGAAGATGACAGGAACACACAGCATCCCAGTGTGACTGTGACAAATGTTTTAAAGACTAAAATATGCAAATGCAAACTTGCATTTTGTGAGGTTAGGATTTAAATAATTTCACCCCCCGACTAAACAGCACAGCAGTTGAAGCTGCTATTTCAAGCATGTTTGATATATGCAGCTGTCATCCAGAAAAACTGGGGCATGATCCTGTAGTCGAAGCTAAATTATGGAGAGCAGAACACACTGCGTGTCTATGACATATCTATCTGATCTCATTATACCATATGTCCTGTCCTGTGCTGTAAACTCTTAAGACTGCAGGACTTCTGCCAGTCCCCAGACTTAAAAAGAAGTCAGCTTGCTGCAGTATTCGCCCACCACTACTCTTTTCTCTGAATTAACTGCCCCATTGGATTGAGACTATGTTTAGGTTTTGAAATCAGAGCTAAATACTCATCTTTTTGACTCAACTTCCAACACTGACTTTGAGACTTATGGTCTGTGTTTATCCAGCTTACGAGAAACTGACTATCAAACTGTAAATTTCTGATTAGCACTGCATTTTTCCT
>JAUZTA010000027.1:16323924-16338959 GCA_034780835.1 Ctenochaetus striatus
GCCTGTGAAGGGGGAGGGGGGGGGTGGGCAAGGAAAGGAGGATCCAAATGAGATAAATGAAACTGCAATAAACAAACACAAATTCAAACATTTCCAGTGGAGTTTTTGACCACTGGCAGATGTATGACACATTATGGTCCACATTATGTTTATCTTGTGCAAATTTGAGTGACGCATTTGTCTTTACAAATGCTTTCTGAGAATAAACTTATGACGCATGAGAAGAAAAGCATTCAAAACATTTGTTAGACCTCGAGGATACATAAAATGCATTCAGGTGTGTTTAACTAAATATAAACATAACTTTAGTTTAGTGTTTTTATTATTTTCAGGAAAACACAACCTGGCACCTTGAACACTGTGAGTTTTCTATAAAAAGCTTTTTCGTCTTTCCTTTACACACCAGAGGGCAGCAAAGGTCACACTAGTTAAATATCGTCTGGTTCTCTAGTGCAGAAATGGTACCATCATATTTTTGGTTCTTGTGATAGACCTTTCTCTCGGCCGACATTTGTCCCTGTAAGCCATGTCAATTATTCTGCATGAACAACATCTGAACAGCCAAAACTAAATGGAATGTAGCCTATAGGTTTTTAATTACTACACCTGCGTTTGACAGGTGAAATGTCACCTACAAGGTAAAACTTAGAACTGAGTAACAGGCTATCAGCTCCTCAGTGTTTCCTAATTCATCAAGTCTTGGAAATGATCTCAAAAATACTCTGTTTGTTATGTTAACAACTTCCACTGATGCTTTTGTTGTTTACATTTGGTTGATTGAAACTGTTGTGTCTCACCTGGCCAGGTGCAGCACAGCCTCCAGGATGTTGGAGCCATCTTTGGCACTAGTTTCACAGAACAGAGTGTTGTATGTCTGTTGGATGAAGACAAGGTCATTGACTCACAACAAGCCACAGTTTCAGGGTAAAGAATTCGATTTATATTTAGATTACACTAAGACAGGAATTATTTCTAGATGTGTAACAGATGTAACAAACATGTGTGTTATGTGGCCATTAAAATGTCCTCACAAGTTTAATAAAAGTGGATGTTTATTTGTCATTACCATGGCCAGTTTTTCTCCGTAGCTGGTAGGAACACAGTTAACTCCATCCTGCCTAAGATCACTCTTATTACCCACAAGCATGATGGGAATATCCTCCTGGGACACATCCTGTCAGAGAGGAAAAGGAACAAATGTAACGAAAAACCAGAGAACATTATACCAACATACTGCAAACTGCTCTATTGTTGTACATCCACTGCAGCATGATGATTACAGACTTACAGACGTACAAAAAAACAAATACTGAAACTCTTGGTTTGACATTAAGCCCCACAGCGTGTACACCAGTAGTGGAAGACGTATTTAGCTCTTTATTTTAGTAAAAGTAGCAAAACCACAGTGCACAAAAATACAAGTAAAAGTACCTCCCTCCCCAAAAAACAAACAAAAAAAACCAAGCACAAGTACAAAAGTTGAATACTCATTCTGCTGAATGACCCATTTACAATGTAGCTAGATTCCAATAATTGATGCATTAATGTGTACATCAGTGTGTAATGTGCAGCTGTTTTTTAGTTTCTGCATCAGTTGATTTATATTTTGAAAAATGAAATTGAAGTCTTCAAAGTAAAATGCAACCAATCAAATAAATTCAGTTAGGCAAAAGTACAATACTTCCTAATCCAACTTAAAAAACTACTTGAGTAAATGTACTTAGCTTAAGTGCACCACTGTTGAACACGCTGCATTACATCAAATAACACATGACATAACTATACAAGTCACATGCTGCATGCTGCACAAAAAAAGTCACAAAACTGTAAACACGCCACAGTTCAACAGCCCAACACAAATCATTTAATACACATACAAGACTTACAAATCGGCTGCATGTGAGAAAAGATACAGAAAAGATTACTGAGTCAAGTGCAATTCAAATGAACGTGTGATTACTCTGTTACTTACTCATGATAATAAAAAATGTTGTACAAATTTCTTTTATAGAAAAATAGAAAGGTTTCCTCTTCACTGTAATCTACTGAAGTCTGTAACTTTGTGTTAACTACTTCAATACAAGCAGAGTTTTTAACTTTTTAGCAGAGGACAGCGGTGTTTTACCTCGATCATGTCCACCCACTCTCTAACATTAAGGAAGCTCTTCTCACAGGTGACGTCATACAGCAGCAACACGCCGTCGGCTCGGCGGAAGTAAGACTTTGCAATGCTGCGAAACCTGTGCAGTGAAGATGGTTGAAGATGTACACAGACAAACAATATTACCCTATTTTTTGTCCTAAGCAAGTAATCAAATGAAATGTTGCTTGGTTTAAAAAAATAAATGCATTAATTACAGAAAAAAACAAAAGAAAATCAACTTTTCAAAGAAATTTTTAGGAAGACACTTTCTGTCTTTTAACATTCACATCCTCAAACACAAACCTTTCTTGTCCTGCGGTGTCCCAGAGTTGCAGTAAAACAGGCTCCCCATCAACGATGAGTGTCTTCATCTGGAAATCAACTCCTGAACACAGAAAAGAGAACCAAGTTCCATGACGGATAAAGTTAAGTAATGAAGGTCAAAAACAAGACAGTGAAGCCTGCTATGTTAACTTAAGACCGAAATTAAATTAAATTTGAATTCTTTTTTTTTTCAACTCACCCAGTGTAGCGCTGGTGTTTGATTTGAACTCGTTCTTGCAGAGGCGAATCAGGAAGCTGGACTTTCCAACAGCTGCATCTCCAGCCAACACGATCCTGTAGGCCTTCTCTGACGTCATGTAGCCCAGATCCACGTCCTTGTCCTGCTTCTTTAGAGGAGACGGAGCCACAGGACAGAGATTAAGAAGAGTGAGGACTCATGCAGCATTGACATTGAGAGTAACTGTATGTATGTATGTTCTGCACATTTAATTCATGTCAAATATTTTCTGCATTGACCTCTTTGTGTTTTCTATTTCTGCTTTCATCTTCAGCTACACTCAGTGATTAATGAAAAGATTTAGGTCTCACTGCAGTTAAAAATTTTAGAAAATAAAATCTAAAAATGCGCAGCAGCAGATCTAATCTTCACCCACTTGATTATATTTTAGACCAGTGTTATGAAATTCTGGACATCAATTTTGAAAATAAAATCTAGATGATATAATATCATTTTGGCTCCATATGGACTTTTTGTCCAGAGCTCCCATTTTGGAAAACAGGTACGAAAGTCACAACAATCATTGGGAACAATCCTCCAGTCATCATGAATGTCAGTATCAAGTTTCTTTCTGTTGAATTCCCTCCCCTCTCTCTCTGTCTTACCTGAACGCTGATGGCACTCAAGGCTTTTCTTGTTGTTGTTGTTGGAGGTTTGGTCACAGTAATGGATTCAGAGTCTAAAACTGAGCTGCTGTCCGACCCAAATGCTGATTCACCGTCCAGTGTCTCTGCCTGCTGTGTTGTAAACACAAAGTACCAGATGTTGCAACATTAACACAAAAATCTGACTCTGACTTTTTCATGAGGTCAGTATTTGTGATTTTCAATTGAATTTTAATAAAGAAGCAGATGAATCAATGAATGAATGAATGAATGAATGATGAATGTCGAACATGATGAACATTATAGCTGTTAAAGCAGTTAAGAAGAGCATGTACAGTTGTGTCTGTGTGCTTGATCCTCTTATCATCCCACCTCAATGTCAAAGTTTTCTCTCATCATTGTATCATTGTTGTTATTCTCCCTTTTCTTCTCCCTCCTCTCTTCCTCTTCGTCTTCCTCCTCCTCTTGACCTTTGACCTCCTGCTCGGAGTCGTAGCCTCCATGTGAACCTCTTAGCGTCGACAGGCCGCTGTCCATGTAGATCTCAGGCAGGCTGTCCTCCTCACACTCACTGCTGTGTCTGCGCCTCAGGCCCGGGTCGCACATGGCCAAGGCCAGGGTGTCACAGCTGGGTCTGCGGATGTACGGAGGGTAATCGTCCATACGCTGGTAGAACCTGAGGAAGATGTCAGGAAGAAAGCTATTGGCCGTCACAGTGACATTGTGCATGAGACACATAACATTTAACCAGTTCGTCCAGTTTCAAATTCAGCTGGTGACCTTTGCTGTAGGCTTACTGCTTACTGCTGGATGAACACTAAAATGTTTATAAAACTAAACTATAACAACTAAATCACTGGTTACCAAAAGCTGTCAGTGAAAAAAAAAATTTTGTTTGTAATTAAGATGAACTGGCACATATTTATGCATTATTGCTAATACTAATATATTGGACATTATACGGATACACTGTACTATTGTCTGTATGCACTCTCCCAAAAAACACCATATTTGATATCTATTTTCATTGAAACGAAATCTACGTCATATTGGACTTGCTCTGGCGTAATGTAATCCGAATGGTCTGTAGAGGTTCTGCATCCATTATACAGTGTGTGTATTATTACAGTACAGTTCACTGTGTGTGTACATGTATATACTGTTTTCATAATGCTTTTGTCAGTGACAGTTTCCAGCACGCCTGCTACTATACCTGCAAATGTCTGTAAAACACTTTACCGTGGGCATTTTCTCTGTCTTTTTGGTCGTAGAAAAAGTATTAACCGCAACGAGCTGTTGTGACACTCTGTAGTTAAGATGTGTTTAGTTTTGGGAAAACAAACACTTGGTAAGTTGAAGGAAGGATCCTTGATTACAAAAAAATTAGTCCAGCAAGATCTCTAGCGGGTCTCCAGTTACCACCATGTTCAACATTCACTTGACTACTATGTATATAAAAAAGATATATGTTCTTGAAAAAAGCAGAATTCTAAGCAGAAGCATCTTGATTTGACTTTTGTCACCGTGTACTTAAGCAAATTCCTTTTGCAACGTAGATGCAAATGTTTAAACCTGAGAAACCTGATCTAAAGTAAACACACTGACCTAGTAACAGTTAATCCTCCTAAAGCTTCACCTTAACCTTAAACTTTCAGTTTCAAAGCAACTGAGAAGAAAGAAATGTGAGTGCTAAACAATAACAACTCTGCTTTAAGATTATACACTGTAATACTGAGAGAGAAGAACTTCTTCTTAACCATCTGCATTGTTTGTGTTTCTTACCTATCCATTAATGCATACGGGGATGCATAGCAGATGCTTTTACTTCTGCTTCTGTCCTTTATTTCTCCTGGTGAGCCTCCGCTACCAGACTGTAACACACAACAATTAAAAATGAGTTTTCTATTGTTTGTGTGACATAACTTGTGATTTCATTGCTGCCTGATGATGTGAAACACTGTGATGTTGTGACTGTTTTGCTGAAATCTGTTCCAGGACATGCATCTGTTGTTTCAGTGAATGTCTTTATTAGCTTATTCAGCAGAATATAGCAGAGGAAACCAAGATTGTCCTCTCTCCTTGCTATGAAGACAGAAAAATGCATCTAAAAATATAAAGTCAGCAAAGAGAGATGCAGAAAACCCCAATTAATCAAACACGAGGCTGAGGACTATCAGGATACAATTCAACTTTATTGTCTTGACAGATCCAGTCAAATGACCCAAAAGTAAATTTATTATTCATATTAAGAAGTGCCAGAATTTCAGGTTTATATGGAGTCCATCAGAACTCTGTGCGTGAAATAACAGCAGCCTCTTTAAATTTCTTAACTCGACTGTTTTTTGATTAACTTTCCAGCTTTACCCTGGTGATCCTCTCCACAGCCTCCCTCAAGCCATCATTGGTGTCATGGAGCTTCCTGTTGGCTGTTCTGTACAAACACAGACCAAAAAATCATTACAGCTACTGTTCATTCTCAACTTTATTTCATGGTTAATTGTGTAGGATTTATGGGTATCTACTATAATATTATTTTCTCCTTTACGCTTAAAAGGTGGAGGTGAGGGGATGGATATAAAATTGGTTGCATTCTCCAACCTTACCACTAGATGTCACTAAATCCTACACAAGGTTTCTGAGTTCAGTAAGATCTTTTTCTCTCCCTGACAGGAAACATAAACAACAGTCAGTGTGAATGAGAGCCAGACTTACTGCAGAATCTCAATCTGGCTCTCCAGGATGTCTCTCTCATCAGAAAACTGTTTCATAAGCTCCTCGTCTCTGCAAGAAAAATCCAGTTGTTAATTATGAATTTTAAAATTAAATAAAGCATTTATAATTTGGTGCCAAGAAAAAAATTATTCTTTGCATCACAAAGGAAATCCTCTGTGTAAATTTAATAACACATGCCTCGTGAGGATAAGATAAACAACAATCAAGACACTCTGACGTTGATATTGACACTAAAAAGGAAGTGAAATATTTCCCTGGTGCCTCTGTGAACCAGTTAATGTCATAAAAACCACATAATCTTTTACAGCCCATCAAGTGACCCACTCAAAGTCATTACGCCTCATTTATGATTATCACGAGACACCTCGGATATGGACAAATGACAATGTAAACACTATCACTGGGATGGTCCATGGAGGCCGAGTGTCATACTGCTGCTGGCCCTGTTGCTTCTGTTGCCAGGCAACGCCTCTAAAGAAGTCATTGTGTGTGTGTAGTCAGTCCAGGATATCCTGTTTCGGCTGTGACAAAATGAAAACATCTCTCAGGGATGAACACAATGTCAGTCAGTCAGCGGGGGGTGTGGCCTCCGTCTCTCTGTGTGTCTCAGCGAGGAAACTTCTAAACAGTGGGGTTGTTTGATCAGCAGATTAGGGTCAGACTGATAAACCTGTTCCCCCTAAAAAATATATTTTTTGAATAAAAGAATAAAGTCTAAAATGTTGGAAAGTGTGAGCATTTGGAGCTCAATATCATAAAGAAGAGGAAGCAAATAGTTTTATTCTCAGGTCCACACTGATCTTAAAGTGAGGGCAAAAAAAAAGTGTGGCAAACCTGCTTTACAGCTCAGAAAGTTTAGTTAAGGACTATCAGAGATTACACTGTGATAGTGGGTGTGTTTGGGTGGAAAATGATGTGTGTATTATATAACATGTGATGTGGAAGGTTCACTTGCCTGAACTTCTAAGTCTTGTAATAAGTAAATAAAGAAAAGAAATATGAACATCAGCACTCAGCACACACAGATAACAAAAAACAAAACCAGACCAGACGATAATGAATTCACCGTTCAGAGCTGATGCTTTGGTCAGTTAGCTCCGTCTTCAGCGAGTCCATCTCACTGTGCAGGCAGGCGACTTTGGTCTGAGACTTCAGCAGGTCCTGTTTTAACCGCTGGTTCTCCTGCAGAAAGGCAGAGAAAGAAACGGATGAGTATGTGTGTCATAAATGAGGAGCAGAGACACACTACTTATAAAATGAACTGAAATGAAAGAAGCATCATGTTATAAAATGGTTGGTTTATTGAACCTCACCAGTGTTAGCTCACTGATCTTCTTCTTCAAAGCTGGGCTCTCGTCTTTCACAGTGATGTTCTTGTACTTCTCCTCTATCTAAAACACAAGTTCACATGTTGAAGATTACAATTTTTTTTTTTACCTAAATCAAGCATTTATCACAGTGAAGTTGCTGAAACTTCCTACACACACATCCACACAACCATGGCAACTCTAAGGTATCAATAAGTACATTCAAGTGAGTGCAGCTGACATTTGGATTTGAGGTCATAAGAAGAAATTAGTCCTGGATGAGGTTCTTGTGAATGCAGCCAGTGTTTATAAAAGACCAAATTTCAACTGTGAAGCACATCTGCATTTTTTCCCCAAAACACACTCAACACAGTTAAAGACCCCTTACAGAGGAAAAACAACTTTTTAACCTTGTTAAAATGCTCATTTGGTCTTATTTATGTTTTACAAGACACATTATGAATGAAATGATATCAGGAAAAAACAACACGTCTTGCAATGTGTCACTGACAGTTTCACAAACACTGATTCAGACAGCCAAGGTTTAATATGTAATGTAAGGAAACAATCCTTCAAACGTGTTGGGCCACTGTGAAACAAGGTATATCAGATGTGAGGCAGGTTATATTTATTGCACTTTAAACAATACTCAAAACAGTTTGCCAGATAGCAAAGCTTTTAATTAAGTTTGTGTGTTTGATGAACAGAGTTGAAAAAGTAGGCGAGCGATGGAGACGGAGGAAGGAGTGGTGGAGATCCGTACAAACTACATGAAGGCAAAGGTAAAGAAATACTATTAAGCCAATGAAAGGCATGATGATATTTCATTAAGAAATAATACTTTAAATAAATTTTGAAAATTTTGATGAATGGAGAGAAGTTTTAAGGAATTTGATATCTGATAGATAAATAAGAGAAATTTTTACTGTAAAAACTGTTTTGCATTAAAACAGATGAAATGTTTATGCATGTTTCTTGTGCAATTAAATAAAAATTAAGCGAAATAAGAACTAAATGATTGTTTTTAACACACAACTAACATTATTTAAGTGCAAATCCTGCCTATTCTCTACATGCCGCTCATGAGTCAAATCTTATTGGGCTTGTATTTTTATGAAATACACAACACCGAGTATCTTCATTTACATTAAGCTGGTTCTAAAAATGTAAATATGCGTTGATGGTGAGTTAAGTTTACCATCTGCATCCTCTGGATCTTACACTGCAGCTCACACACTTCAGTTTCATAATTCCTTCGTAACTCATTCAGTGCATCCTCCGATCGCTTCTTCTCCTGCAAAAATACACATGCAAACAAAATCACACAAAAATAAACAATCAATTAGTTGCATTTACACAATAGTTTGTGTTGTTTTATTACAAAAGTATGCATGTGTTTGCTCCCTCTGCATTTCTGTGACACATTCATTTGTACTATTTCAAGGTACATTTTGATTCAGACCGCTCGATATGTTTATCTGTTCACAGTTTCCAAAAATTAGCACCACTCCTACTGTGGCCTTATGCAATACAGTGTGAAAGAATACAGGTGAGTGCCCGCTAATTTTGTGTGCTTTTCTTACACAAAATAAACAGGAGCTCCTGAGTTAGCCAAGTCAATGAGGTACACTTACATAACTTTCCAAACACACAGTGATAAGACAGAGTTTATATTTCCCTGACATGCCTGAAAGATACATCAGGACCAAAAAAAAAAAAATTAATGAATACACGTGTCATAAATCATGATGTTATGATACTTAACAACTCTGTACTGGTATTCCGTCACTGATGTCAGTCATTTCACTTTTCATTTAAGTGATGGAAAGTTAAATATTGTTATCGAATCTTATCATTTCACATACTTTCTAATGTGTTTCACTGGATTCCAGGAAATGTGTCCAGCTTTATAATCCAGTTGCTTTACAAGTTTACAAATGATGTAAAAGAAAAGCTAAAATATAAACTAATTCATAACTTTCTATCAAGTATCCTAACTATCTCTTGTCATTTTAAACTCTAAAATTAAAACTAGCCCCAGACTCTTCAAGCTGCCTGCACAGAGTTGTGAAACCCAGCTGATCGGGGTGGTGGGGGGCGTGTCTGAGTCTGGATCAGTGATCTGATGTTCAGCTGTGAATGTATGTTTGACATGAGGGAAGAGCAGAGCAAACACACTCTGCTTATCGCTTTGCTTAAATAAACTCAAAAGAAACAAAAGCATGAACCTGGATGTTTGAAACAAGATCAAGAAGTCAGGTTTTTGTTTTTCTGGTGTGTGTGTGTGTGTGTGTGTGTGTGTGTCCCACCTGCTCTCTTGTTTTTCTCTCGGCAGCATGAATACGCTGGTCCATCTCCTCCTCCATCTCACTGAGCTGCATCGTTGCTTGATCCTGCGCTCTACAAAACAGTAAAAGCATCATTTCACTGCACACCAGAAAGCTCCATTCATTACTCTCTATATGCCACCTTATCCTACTTACTGCCAGCTCTTTAAAATGTCTTGTATTAAAGCCATCTCTATCAAGTTTAATTTGCTTTGTCCAGTGTAACAGACTCAGACAATCCCAGCTAGTCAACCACCAGGCCCTAATCTCCAACTTTATAAACATTCTGTGAATTTATCTCAGACCATAGCTGCATTTATTGCTATCAAATAACTAAATTTGTACTTTTCCCCAAATTTGGAGCAAGACAAATATATTTATGGTTCACTGGAACTGATGTTAAACTGTATAAACCCAGCACACAGAGATCGACAGGCAAGTGAACCAAAGTCATGCAGGTTTTAAGTGTTATCTCATATAAACACAGATATTCTTTCCCACCGTTTGATGGCGAGAGCCAGGTTCTCCATCTCTGAGTTCTGCTGTTTGATCTCTTTGGTGAAGTTTATGATGACCTTCTCCAGCTGAGGTATCAGTCTGGGCTCAGTCAGACTGACGTTCTGGTACAATGTGGCTGCCTGTTCATTCCTGGAAGACAATCAGGTTTTGACATCAGTTCTGATCCCAAGCAAGACCTTATGATTCAGACCTTAAGTTTAAGAATTCTTTGTTAAACATGAGTTTAACATCAATCATCTGTGAGTAAAAAATGCCTTTATCAGCTCTAAAATGTATGAGAGACAGATCACAGATGATAGATGTCTTAGTCAGTGATTTCACTGAGTCAAATAAAGTTAATCTGATGAGGATATCTGGAATATATCAGACTGTAAATATTTTAATTTACGCAACCGGATTTGAGGCAGAGAGACAATAGACTACAGGAAGTTACTAGCTCTACTCAAGGAAAATCCCAATAAACCTGAAATTTAAAAAGTGATATAACAGAGCCAGGCTAGCTGTTTTCCACTTTATCCTGTAAATATGCTAAGCTAACTGGCTGTTGGCTGTCGAATATGCGTAGAGTGTATCAATCTTCCTGTCTAACTCTCTGCAAAAAAGCAAATATGCATATTTCTCAAAATGTCGAATTATTCCTTTAGAGAAATATCTTAAAAAATATTTTAACTTAAATTATACGTTGATGGAGTTTCTCGATAACTTAAGCTGATTAATAGACAATGTATCGGTTTATCACGTGTATGTCGAGTTCATCATTGTGACAGTTTTTATGAAGTGCTATGAGTCGCAGCACAATGTTGAAGGTGGGTCATATAAGTCTGCAGGGTGTGCTGGTGTGTTTGCCTTCCGACAGGGCGGACTGGCTGTAATGCTAAAGCATATAGACACTGTTGCCTGCATGTCAATAACTTACGGTGACACACGCTCGCTGCTTCGTCATGCAGTGTCACACACAAACTGATCATAAAAGAAACACACAAACAAGCAGAGATAATCAAGCCCAACATAGAAACTGTTGTTAGGTTGTAACCGATAATGTTCGGAAGAACAATCTGACCTCCTGAGAAAATCATGAGATATTATGCAAACAGGCGTCAGGAAATGCAAACGTTTTGTTTGGGTGATTCATTGCAGGATGAGAGTCAGAAAAACTTAAGTTTCAAAGAAATGACACAGATGTCATGTCAGGTGACCTGAATTTTTTAAATAAACTTCAACCGTACAACCCTGCCTTTTTTAAAAATGTTTGCGCTATTTTCATTCATTACGTATCTCACCTATATTCATCAAACATGATAAATTCTTCCTAATGTGATTTGGAGGCAACTATCTGTGATCATAAAACTGGGATGTAGAAATAAATTGAAAGAATGTTAAGTTACTTATTTAAATAAACACACTTAAAAGTCCAAAACATGAGGAAATGAAAAATTCTGGAAACAGAAACAGCTGCATGATAAGTAAGGGATATAATGCCTTACTATCAGCTGCACTTTTGACAGTTATTGCCTCTGTTTCATCCATTTAAATCCTTATAATGTGCATCTCATCTGGCTATATCTCGATTATACCACAGACACTTGCCTAAGAAAATATAATTAAGATCATTAATTTATATTTTCATGCATTTAGCAATGGCCTAATAGCTGGAACAATCATTGCCAGCTCTTAAAGTTTTAATGCAATGGAAACAGTGTTCACTACTTAAGCAAAGAGGATAAACCAGAGATATGACTACTCTGCTCAGTTCATTAAACCTTTTGGCTCATCTTGCACAAAGCTAAAGTCATGAAAGTAGGATCCAGTCAAGAAAACTGCAGCGAGAAACAGTAAATATAATGTGACGGCATATTTAACAAGACTGGCTGGCTGTCAAATTATGTTAATGAAGCCAAATCAACACCAAAATTTTCACAAACAAATGACAGGTCAGTCAGGTGTACTCTCACTCAAATTGATGCCTATGCAGGAATATATCTCAAGTATTTCAAAACAAAACCAAATGAGGGACACATTGAAGAAATTAAGGACTTTTCTTAGGACAGCCACCTTCTACTGCACATTTTAATTCTGGTGACTATCAGCTGAAAGATGAAGAGTCTCATTACATCAGACTCACTCAGCAAAAAGCACGAATGTAACTGATTTTCTGCTCTAAAACACGCTATTTTACATTTAGACAGATTATTCTTTATTCCCTCGAAAAATGGACACTTGTCTGAAGTTCACTGTGTGTGCCAACTCACAAACTGTTCGTTCTCAGCTGACCGATGTAACAGTGACCAGAACTGCTGGAAAAAAACAGAGTGTATTTAGCAGATGACACTGCTGTGACTATCAATGTCTCTATGTCACAGAACATCAGCACGAGGATGAATCCCATGCTATCCCCGAGGCCACACACACACACACACACACACACACACACACACACACACACATCCACCAATATAACTAAAACAACATAAACATAAAATGATGTTAGATATGTTGGAACACCTCCACAGGTAGACATTTTTGGATTCCCTCACCAATTAAGTACCTGACTTTTGGTGCTGATCCCAAAACCAGGAACCACAACCACAAGCATGTTTTTCTTAAGAAACCCTAACCCTGAACACAAGCAGAATGCAAGACAAGCCAAAGTAAAACAACTGAAAATGTGCAAAAATCTTAATTTGAATCAGAAACAATTTGGGCAAAGAATAAGTAAGCGAGGATATCCATCAGGTTAATTACTCAGTACTTAGTAGTGAAAGGAAACATCTGATTCGCCTATGATAAAAATAAAGCTATCAGGTTTTTCCTGATAGCTTTATTTTTATCATAGGCGAATCAGATGAAAGATAAATGGACAACAGACAGCTGACTGCACAACTGACAAACAGCTGAAATATGTATTAGATCCCTCCACACAAAGATTTAGGACTTTAACTTAAAGTCTCGCCAGTAAAACTGCAGGTGATAAAAAATATTTTTGGTATTTGAAAAGGCAGAGATTTCCCCCAAATAATTAAAGATCCATCCCCCTTATTTTTACATAGATGCAAAAGGTTTCCCTGTTTGTCTTCAGAAAACATGTGAGAAAACCAGAGACACATTGATCTGATTGTTACCTAAGCAAAGACAAAAACAAAACATTGTGGGGGTTTGTCTCACAAACAAATATGGCATTTAATTTGTCATTTATTGAATCGTAACTGAATCATGTCGTTATTAAAAAGTGCTGATAATGCATTATGTCACCATTCAAATAGGCGTTCTGTTGTTTTTAATGGCAGTGCTATAGTTTTAAATTTAAATTTAAGAATATGTTTTTTTACTTCGTCATCCAAAACTGACACAAAGAAAATCCATTTAAAATAATTCTGACTGAACATCAGTTTCCTAAAACATTTTAACTCAACAGAGAGATGTGAATGAAGAAGTGAAGGCTTAGTTTGTTTTCATTTGTCATCCTATTAATCTCAAGATTAAAAAACAAAACAAAAAAAAGTCAAATCATGGCCGAGAAAAGATAAACTTTCTTCTTTTATTTTGTTTACTAATTTGTTTTTTTGTTAACTGAAAAATGTCAGTGATGAAAAAAGTCCTCCTTTTGACTCATAAACTGTCCAAGTATTCAGGTTGAAACATATTAAACAGATGGAGTAAACTATGTTTGATCATTTGTCTAATGGATTAATGGAATAATAATCATGTGAAATGACGTCTCAGCTGTCACTGATCTGGCGTCAGTAGATCCACAGGAGTCAACATGAAAGCTTCTTTATCTCTGTTTGGATTATAACCACCTGTATTCAGGAAACAAAAAAGAACTCAAACACACTTACATTCAGTTCATCACAGACGCTCCCTCTCTTTCTTTGACAGAAAGTCACGATCTTTGCATGTTATCCAAATATCATGGGATGTTACATTAGTTTCTCTCTCAGTTTTTATGCTTGACCCCTCTCACAGGTTACTGCGTTTTGGATCGTTCTTTCAGTATTAACATTTCCTCAATTTCCATGCGGGGATCTTTGCGCACAGTGCGCTCATTGTTAAACACATTCAAATCATCATCTAAAACATTTCCATATTTCATCCACCTATCTGTACAGCAACACCTCTCTCATTGCCCAGCGGACAGGTGCGCGCTCTCACCTGGGAATGAACCTGGCCTGTTCGCCCATTTTCCTCTCGAAGTTATCCCAGGCGGCGGACGTGTCTCCCCCTTCCGACTCCATGACCTCCTCGTAGCGGTCGTGGAAGCCGCTGATGAACTCGAGCAAGGTGATGGTTCCGTCTCTGTCGACGTCCAGCTGGTTGAATATGTGCTCGGCCTCTGCGGCGGACACCTGCAGCTCCGCGCAGATGGTGAGAAACTCGTTTCTCTCGATCCGCCCGGAGTTGTCCACGTCGTAGGTGTGAAAGAGTGAGCACAGCCGGCTCTGCTCCTCTGCGCTCATAGCCTTGATGGAGGGTTGTGGCTGGCTGGAAGAAAAAGGAGGCGTTTCAGTAACTTAAGTTGACCTCTGAGAGGAACTTAGAAACCTTTTGTCAAATTCAGTGTTTGATTCCCTGGACAAGAGCGGACCGTAAAAAAATAATTCCAAATCTTTCGGCTCTCATTCCAACATCTTGACAGCTGTTATGCATATAATGCATTTGAAAAACGATCGATTAACCCATTTTAAACTATTTAATATGTCAAAACTGGACGATTTCGCTCCTGTATTGTCTTCATCGAAAAATTTCTCAGTTTGATGCAGCCAGTAATCAACCAGACTGACAGAGAGGCTTCTCTGTCTTGCGCCAGCCATCAGTAGGCTGTGTGTGTGAGTGTGTAATAGA
>JAUZTA010000027.1:16349611-16361146 GCA_034780835.1 Ctenochaetus striatus
TCAGACAAAATTCACCTGAACTCTCTGGGCATCCCATCATGACCCCCCCTCTTGTGACGCAAATGGTTTGATCCGCACGTGCACAAGTTTGACCTCAATCAAGACCCTGGATAATTAGACTAAAGTCCCTAAAATATTCAGGAGCGTGAAACCAACTTAAGTCAAGTTATTATAGAGAAATATGTTTGTTAGAAAGAAAAAGTACAGTTGAGGAACAAGTGAGACATTTTTGCCAGAGAAAGGGTGAGTTAAATAATCTAACGGTAATATTGACAGCTTCAAGCTAACGTAGGCTAAACGTTAGCTAGCTAACTCTAACGGTTTTTGTTTGTTTGTTTGTTTGTTTGTTTTTGGCGATTATTCACTGATTGATTATCTTAACTATTTACTTTTCTTGCAATTAAACTACAGGGACATGAAGCGACTTATTTCGGATATAAAATAAGTAACTCAAGCAGTCTGATTCTATAGTTTTAGAGGGCTGAAGACCTTGGCAGTTTGTTGCTATATATGTCGTATTAAGTGCACATTCAAACGTGCACGTCCTCAAATTTGTGTTAAAACAGGATAAATTTATAATTTCATGGGTACATTATGGGGTGATATTTCCTACTTTCAGGCAAAGTGAGCAATGTTTTGAAACACAGCCGCTGACTGAAGCACCTGACCCCGCCCACCACCTGATGATGCTACTGAAGACAGCTGACAAGGTGTGTACAGAAAAGACAGTGTTTTCTGAAAAACTGGGCTGTTTGCAACAAAACTTGTCTTTTAAAAACATGTCGAGTTTGGTATATTCTTATATACTTGGTTTAAGAACTAGCTAACATCATGTTGTTGGACACAGACATTTTCAGTGGCCTTAGTAAACGTGTTAGGGCTCGATAACCAGCACTTCAGCTTTTAACTAGAATAAATGTTTGTTTTTAAAGAAAGCTTTCACATGTATTTTCAGCTATTTCACAGCAAAGTTTAAAGT
Source organism: Ctenochaetus striatus (assembly GCA_034780835.1). Taxonomy (NCBI): domain Eukaryota; kingdom Metazoa; phylum Chordata; class Actinopteri; order Acanthuriformes; family Acanthuridae; genus Ctenochaetus; species Ctenochaetus striatus. Next base: position 16,350,591 of record JAUZTA010000027.1, read on the forward strand.
TCGTGAATAAATGAATCAAAAACATTATACCTATTGTATTTAAAGTTTTCATACAGCCATATTGACATATCTTTGTAGCTTATAATATTATAGTATTTGAGTAATTGTTAATTTGAACTCTTTACTAACCTTTGTAAACCATATCATTAAGTGGGCATCTGAGTTTTATCAGTAGCTCTGCATACATTGTGTGAAACAGTCATACAGAGAACAGAAAAGTCTGTGGTTTCCTGATGGAGTCATAGGTCACTTTGAGATTTGCTTGTTGACCATTCTTCGTGTGCTTGGTGTACTGCATAGCTGTGTTTAGCACTTCAAAAAATATATGGCCAGCTCATTTAATTTAATGAGGACGCTGCTTTTGCAAAAAAGTTTCTGACAAGGACGGCCAATCAAGAGCACATTCCTGGGAGATAACGTGCAGCATAATTCTGCTGTTTACTTTACAAGCACAGCATCACAGGATAAAACAGTTGTTTCCGTGATAACTATACCTTTGTTAGATCCTGCCTCTTTTGTATTATATTTCTTAATGAAATTTCATCTTCCCTCTAGTACCTGTAGCAACATGCCCAGACCTGTGCAGCCCCTTTGTGTTTTGCCATTTCAGGGCTATTTTTGATCTGAACTCGCCTAAGGGTAAGATTTTCCTTTGAATTCTGCCTTGTCAGCCATTCTGTATTGTTCTTTAGCTTTATCGTATGTGAACACAATGGTAAGTGTAAATTAGGTAGCTTTGTGATAGGCACTATACTGTTTGCACTGATAAGGGACATTCAGACCAGCATATTTTTGGCTTTATACAGTAGACTTTGTTGATATGATCATCTTTAGATGTGGCGACTGGACATTGTTTAAGATTTTATTGCTTTTATGTGTTTATTTAACAAAGACCCCTTTTGCATCGTAACAAAAAACTGTTGTCTAAAAGTATAGATTTAACCTTTCTTAGTTACACTCTCTGCCACCGTTGTCTTAGAAAATGTAAGACAGCCTTCTTCCAAGTAAACCCCCCATCCACCTGCTGCATCACTTCCTAAGTCAACAAACAGTGTTTGTGCAGCCGTTTGTGTGTGTGTTAGTGTTAGTGTGTGTGTGTGTGTGTGTGTGTGTGAGAGAGAGTGTGTGTATGGATTTTGGTAGATAAGACAGGGACAGGCTGTACAAACAGAACAAGGTCAGCACTGACCTTGGGTCAGCTTCCTGTTTCCCCTCTAATGGCTGAGATTAGAGCTCTGAATTTAGACGGTGATCCTAGACCATCTCGAGGACACTTTATCCCAAAGTCCTTGCAGCCGTCTTCTCAAAACAGTCAAGAACGGACGGTTTTAAGGAGGGGGTCATTCGAAATAAACTAGTCTAGATAATCTTCTGTTTAGTGGTGTTGTAATCTCAAAAAATAACAGAGGCGAAACAAATGGAAAAACAAAACAAAAAGAAAAGTTCAGACCCTGCTTTTATTCTCATCTGCATACATGTGGCCTATCACTGTTCCCTCTGTCCCTCCTGCAGGGGAATGGGTCATTTTCTGTAACTTTACAAAACCACAGTCAAGAAGTCAGATGTGTGCACTGCTGTCTTCAACAATACAATTTGTTGCATCCCACCACTCTTTATGAAGACAGAATTTTTACCTTGCTTTCAGCTGTGGACATTTGTTTTTATCAGACCACTTAATTTGAAGTCACATCCTTTAGCCTCACTTCACCCAAGGCATTCTAAAATTGTGCTATTTGATAAGAAATATGTTAGTTCAGATAATGTGTTGTTCTCTGCATAATTAACCTTAAAATGCAGTCAGTTTTAAAGAAAAGGCCAAAAGCAGATGATCTCTCAGTGGCTTATTATTAACCCTCCACTGTTCAAGATATTTTTTAAAACAATAAGCCTCATGTCCACATTGAGCAGCATACAACACAAAGGAGCAGAAACTGTGGTAGGAAACAAGGTGTTCAGACTGAAGCTGGTGTCATTCCTCAGACTGTATCCTCTCAGTGATGCATTAGGCACTTGATTTGATGACCACCTCCTGCCCCTCCCAAGCTAACCAATTGAGACAGACGAGATGCTTACTGCTGCAGCTCTTTGACCCTGAGCCAGGAAGAATTGATTTTTCCCTAAATGGGATGAAGAGAGATGAGAGGAAGACAGAGAGAGCAAGAGATAGGGGAGGAGACCTGAGAAAGCAGGAGGATGACTGTAAATTCTGTCAGAGGAGGTGAGAGAGAGGAGAAGAAGTCCATCAGCAGTTTAAGGAGAGTGATGGCACAACAGCATGATGATGCTGTCTGTGTTTGAAGACCTACAGAGCGTCGCTCAGGTCGATGTGTGAAGAGGGAGAACGGAGGGTGTGCAAGATGGAGAGGAGGAGTTAGGTAATGGGGGAGGACCGGCTCCATGTCCTGTGGTGTGTGGAGGAGATGGATTGATGGATGAATGGAAAAAGGATGGTGCACAGCAGCAATAACTCATGGACAGGCTTTTTGCAAGTAAAGGGTGTCACTCTGCGTGGGCATCGTTTCTGGTTAGGATGTGGTGAACATGTGACCTTTCTTTTGACATTCCTGCCTTTTTTAGATGGTGACAGCTGAAGAGAGACAGCAAAAGCAGTAAAAGCAGGGGAGATAGAGGGGATGTCATGCAGCAAAGGGCTGGGAATGAACCCATGAAGCTGCAGTTAGGACTCAGATTAATATATGGTACATGTTCTACCAGTTGAGCTTATAGTCTCTCATGGATTAATGCCATAAAATCTCTCATAACTGTGTTGAGCTGCAAAAATCCTGATGATGGAGCTGGATTGAGTCACTAAAATTGTTAATATGCTCATCTACAGAACTCTGCACTCACTGCAATAAGATTTATAAGCAACAGTAAGTGTTTTTGGCACTTTTTTGACACTTCTCTTGTATTATGACCTTCTATTCTCTCTTGTACAACCTTACATCCAACATCATTCTCCTCCTATTGTTCATCCTCTCAGTTTCCTTACAGTTTCTGCATTTTCTCCTCTCTTATTTCTCTCCCTTTAAACTCACCTCCTTCCTTCCTTTGTCTTGTGTAACCTCAACCCTGTGCTCTTCCCTAACAGCAAGATTTATGCTTCAATCAGATAATAGGTCACACTGGAGAGTGTCAAGAATAATAACTAAGAGAATAAAGTGACAGAGAGTAATGACAAAATGCAAAGCATGTCAGGACGGAGAAACGAGACCCTCAGGATGCCCTGGGGAAAATACCTTAAAATACCGACTACCCTGTGCTGCCTCAATGGTTTGTCTCCTGTTACTCTGCTCGGCCAAATTACCTCATGAGGCGGGGAAACAAAACAGACCTACTCTTCTTTCCTCTCATGGGGAGAGAGCTGATCCAAGTTCAGCTGTGAGCCACTTGTCAACAGGCCAGCTGATGGATAACTAAACTGAAATATCCTTTAGTAACCATCCTCATTATGAACCTCATCACAAAAGCAACATACTCCTGCATAATTTTAAAATAATCTCCAAAGAAGAATTTTAGAAAACTGTGATAAAAAGACTGTAGAACAGAGTGTTAATAATAAGGTAAAGAGACAGTGTTTCAGTAATTGATTCTCAACTTCAAGTGCCATCTTGAGTCCTTCAGTAACTTGCAAAAAAAAAGTGAAATTTGTCTACAAGAAAATATATAATTTAATAAAATGTGAAATTCATTTTCCAAGACTGAATAAATAAGAAAACACATGAATTTTATTATATTTTATATCAAATTAAAAAGTAATTTCCTGGAAACAGTAGGAATTACTAGGAATAAATTGTAAATCTGTTTTGTATAATAAAATGAAGGAGATGATGGATGTATTCATTTACATCATAAATCTTATTTTAAAAGAGTGATTCATATGCTTGACAATACGTCAAACATGTTTAATGATATGCCTGAATGCATTAAACAGTGCAGAACATCTGAGCTTGTATGCGCTGGTTTTACACAAATAATCATAGTAAAGATAAAAATGTGTAAAAAGTTAAATCAGTGCTAAAACATTTAAAAAACACAATGGAAAAGATTAATTATGCATACATACACACACTTACACACTGTCAATACGGGGTTCATTGTCAAGTTCCAGCTGCTAAACATGGATGTGTTTGACTTTCACCACTAAACATTCACACACACCCATAAAAGCTTACATGTGCACACAGATTGCGGGATTAAACGGATTCAGACCCCTTGGAGCCAAACAAAGAACTTCTAATTGAGTTTTCCTTAATGATAACATCAGCTGGATCTATGGCTCTGTTTCCATGAACTCTCTCCTTCTTTGTAAAACAGGCATATGGACACTGGCACACACATACACACACAGACCCACATGGTGGTAAACTCAGAGAGGATCATGGGAAGGGTATTTTTAGCATGCTGCGATTGGTGTCTCCAGGGAGACAAGACTGATGGAAGGATGGGAGCATCAGCTGCTCAATTAACGCTTTCTGTCTGAGGGATGTGCTTGTGCATGTGCTTCTTCCGACACAAGGGAAACGCCATGTGACTTTCCAGAGATCCGTGGCAGGACAGCTTGTGTGTGCATGTGTGTGCATGTGTGTGTGGAAGAAGTAACATCTCACCATTGTCTGTGGCTGTCTCTTCATACTCGTTGGTGGAGGGCAGTGCAGGTACCAGAGGTTCCATGTTCATGATGAGGTTTTTATGGCTCAGAGAGTTAAAACTTCGACTCTGACCAAACTGGGCTCTGAAAAAACCAAAAACATAAAAAATACAGTGACCACTCTTGTCTGTTTAAATGTTGCTTAAATCTTCACAAGCTCTCTTGCACATTTTGAGCTTGATAAATGGATGATAATTGGATATTTTCCATGTAATATTAAGGTACTACTGTTTATTAGTAATTACTCAACTTTTAACAACTTTTTCCTGACTGTGCGAGTGAGTGCAGGTGATTTGTTGCTTATCCTTACCGTCGCACCTCCGGTGGCTCCCTCTGAATCTTTGAACTGGCTTCTATCACCTCCTTGGCTACTTTTCCACTAACAGGGAGAGAGACATTTGTTGCTTTAGGGCTGTCATTACATCAAATATTTATCACATGTTTACATGTTCAGTGTAGGAAAAAATCCTATCAGTTATATTAGCCATTAACTGTTTTTTTGTACATTTAATTGTACATTTACTTTTTTTTGGCAAATGAATTTTACTGAAACTGTGTGTGAGGGGAGGTGGAGAGAGAGTCTGTATTCATAACTGTGTCAGAGCAAACAAAAAGAACATTAAATGCATTGGTTTTGGCAACCAGCATTGAGGTACATTACTGTTACCCGCTCTGACAAAGCTAGAACAGGGAGAAGCAGACAAAGCTTCAAACATATTATATTTTTTCAATATATTATCTTATGTGTAAACATAGATTTATATGTCACAGTTATAAGCAACAAATTAAATGTGTGATAGACAGTGAGGCGCACTCACTGTATAATTTGTCATCATTATAAATGACAAATTACTCTCATTTATATTAGGGTTCATTTTTTTCAAGATTCAATACAAATATCAGTAATATAAAATGAATTGCAACCACAGAAAAAATTTAAAATATAAAATGAGACAAGGGTCATAAAATGCAACTCAAACGTAACACTACCAGGTCTTTACTGAGCAGAGAAGCAAGTTCTTGTTTTGAACTGACACACATACAGATCCACTTGAACTCCTCAGGCTTCAGTCAGGCTCAAACTTTGCAAAACGAGTTAGTGGGTGGAGGTTGATAAGACATTTTTGACAAACTCTCTGTGTGATAAAACCTTGATGTCAATTTTAAAATGGAAATGAGAGTCTGACTCATAGCATGACATCAGAAGAGCAACACAGTTAATATTTCATCTGTGTTCTGCAGTTGCTGCTCATCATCAGTGCTGGTTCTTTGCTTCTGAGCAGGCGGCTTCGAGCCAGCAGGGTCAGTAGCTTCATTAGCCTGATTGCTGGGAAACTGGAGTGTTTGGACTGCGACTCAGGTTCAAGCTGGCAGGCTCCACCATCCCATGCATTAGTCTATTGTTGCTGAGACTGATGGTTAGGTCATAAATTAAAGGTGAAATGAAACATCTGTAGTGGTAGGCATCCTTGGTAGTACAAGGAACATCAGTGCAGCATGCTGGCAAATACGAGCCTGCAGTATTCTGCATTAATCAGCTGCTCCTGCACAAGTTTGATAAAGCTCTGATCTACTCTGTTTCATTAAAAAACTGTTTTCATTTTTGGACTACATTCCTGTATGTAGTAGGAAAAATGACCAATTTACCATATTTCAGAACAAACTCTACCATATGCTGTTACTCATCGTTGAGCCCTTGAGCCAAACTGCTTTCTGCTAGCTGTTCAAATGGAGCGGACTGAAGCGTAAGCCTGGTAAAGAGCTTTTTCTGAGACGAGAATCGGGGTTAACATGGTTTCAGTAACACGCCCGTACAGAGGCTTTCCTGTGATATTAGGGCCAGTAAATCAGAAAGCTAAAGCCAAGCTGGATGCAGGTCCAAAGAGGAGCAGCAGCATGCTGATGGGCTGGAGCACATGGAGAATGCAAATACTGCAAAGTCACTATGAAAAAGCAGTTACAGCTGATTTTCATATGAGTTAATTGGTTGAAATGATCACAACAATACATCAACAACATCAATATTACACCAACAATACAGAGAGGGATGAACTGCTGAAAAACTGTGGGTGAATTTGCATTTTAAATTCTCTAAACTGGTTTAATCTGAGTCTCTGTATCCACCCTGCTGTGTTGGTTAAATTCCTCCATCACTTTTTATTCAGTGTGTCTCCTTTTGCCTTCATCTCTGTTTACCAACTTGTTCAAACATAACGATCCCGCTCACTTTCCTTTCCTTTTTCCTCTTAGAGCCAAAATCCTATCTGTCATCTCCATCGTCAAATAAAAAAGTAGGAGCACTTTTATGAAAACTAACTTAAAAACTGTCTCACCTGTATCTGAACCTGCTGCCTTTGAAGAAGATGTTGCTGCTGGAAACCGTCTTTATCTGACTTGACTTTGCACACCTGTCATAGAGAGGGAGGAAGAGACCAAAAAAAGATATGCACACAAAGAGCGGCAGTATTAACAGTGGTACTGACTGAGAGAGTGAGACTAGCCACTATGGAGAAGAGGAAGGTCTGTAAAGTTTCAAAACTGTTTAAAGAGTTTAACCTTCATGTTTGGTTTGGGATTATTTATCATGTAAAAATCTAGAGCAACAGAGATGGCACTAGACTACAGACACGAACTTAATGTGTGTGTGTTTGTGTGTGAGATAGAGGAAGACAGACAGACAGACAGATAGACAGAAGGGGGTAGGCTGCATGTTGTCAAAGCTCTGCTTGGCTGCCATTTACAAACTCAATTCCCTCTGATTTGATTAAGCTGCTCTGATGCTTGTCTGACATCCGAGATGACATCCACTCCCTCTCTGTTCGCCTCTCTGAGACACACGAGCTGCTGTCATTAAGACGACGATATCCAGGGTTACACAGGCAAGGGCTTCCCTCAAAAAGCTTTAATGAGTTTTTCCCCCTGTTTTCATATATCTTCTTGCATTTAATGTCAACTAAAAAAGATGGCACAAGATCTGTGGGAAAACTGGCTCTCTGCAGCATCAAATAAAATAGCCCACACAAGAACAGATAATGAAAATACTTCAGAACTAAGATATGTCAAAAAGAAAATATGAGTTGTGGTGAGGGTTAAATGGAAGAGGGTTGGACCCTCAGTATGATGGACAATGTGGAAGGACACAGTGAGGAGATCAGTCAAAAAGCAGTCTCTGGTTTCTGTGTCAACGCTGTGGAAAATTTAATTTGCTTCAACTTGACTTCTTCATGTTACATCTGAGCAGCTGTTTACAGCGAGTGGTCCAACTCATCCTGCTCCTCAACTTCCTCACACTGCCTCCTTTACAGTTTGTCATCAGTTCTCCTTCAGACTTTCTTCATCACTTCATCACAGCTCCTCTCAGTTTTTTAATAAATGCATTTTTTTAAAAGATTACAAGCTCACTTTTAATCCACAGTCTGGTTTGAAAATAAAATATCTTTTTCCTCATGCAAACTGTCTACAGATTTGAGGTTCAGCTTGACTACTGAAGATAAAACTTAAAGTCTTGCTGGTTGAAAGACTGAAACTCTAAATCTCATTCTTGACCTTGGAAACAACAGCTGATGCCATCAGGCATCTGTCACATCGTGCTGTGATATCTCAAGGTGATCAGAGAAAAAGCTGGAAGAAGGAAAAATGGTTCAAGTCTGCTGTGATCACAATTCTGTCAACTTCCTCTGCTGTTGAGCAACTAAGTGCACTAAATTGCTTTGCTGATATTCCCATTAGACCTTGACTGAGACAAAAAACTCATTCATTATTTTCTTGCTGCCATGACCACTGACAACAGTGCTGTTTAGTCTGTATTCCTTTATTTTTGCCTTCACCCTGAGCTTGTTTCCATTCCTGCCTGGCTGGCAGTGTCAATAGTCAGTCAATATAGAGCAACGGCCTTGGAGCGATCAGCTGCTCCCCACTGAAGGACAGCAGCAAACTGAGGCACAGCCAGAGCGAGGCAGGAGCGTGAAGTGAAAAGAGTGAAAATGTTCTAAAAAAATTAAAGCTAGGAAAGCTAATTTTAGACAAAAAGGTTTCATATATTTAAGCCCAGCTGTAACAGTTAACAAGTGCCACACTGGATAAATCTTTCTTACATGATAATTCTTTGCTGTCATGTTAAGTTTAACACATCTGGAAATGGCAAGTATCATATTAGGAAATTTGTTTTATTTACCTTCAACTATTATCTGTTCATGAAGTGCTAGAATAAAACTGCCCATTCTCAAGTGTCTCTGAGTTTAAGAGCAGCTCAATACATTTCATGGATTTGAGTGTTTGTGTGTGTGAGAGAGAGTGTGTCAGGGTGTATAGACGCACTTGTAAAAGGCTTGGTTCTCCACCCCGCACTTCCATAAGTGCTTACACGCCGCAGGGGTCGACGTGTGAAATGTCAACACCAGTTTTTTCTGCACAGAAAAGGACAAAAACAGAGAGAGAGAGAGAGAGAGAGTCAGGATGAGAAATGAGATTCTGTGTGAATAAGGACAAGAGAAGCACTGAACACGATGAGAGGGAGCTGTGCAAAATGCTGATCCACAGACCCAGAGCTGTAAGCTTAGCAAGATGTAAGACAGATATAGTGATTTGGCCGGAGCGCTCAGCAGTAAAAGGGCTTTGTAGCTTGCAGAACGTGGGTCTTTAAGGGTGGGAGGATGGGTATATTCCTGTAAATGTCTGGTTTTCAGTCCTGTGTGTCTGGTAATACGAGATACCGGATCAATGCTGCTCAACAACAAGGGAAAGGGTGAGTAAGAGAGGAAGCACTGAGATCAATAGTATGGGGGTGGGTTACTGTAAAACAGTAACAACAATGGAAAATCACAAATCTTATTTTTAAAAAAGGAAAATGTTGGGACCTTGAATCATGAACTGGTCCAGAGAACAGCAGCTGTGCACTGATCCAGTTTGCTCGCTTTCATCAGCTGTATTGCTCAACCCCCCTGAGTGTCACACATCAGTAATAGTGGGTATGTGGGTGTGACTTACACACATGCGCTGCAGTGGCCATGTGTGTGTGTGAAAGTACCAGAACTGCATGTTCAAATATTATCAACAAAGCATCTTTGGTCCCACTTTGGCTGACGTGCAAAGATGCTTTTAGGATGCTGATAACAGCTTGTTTAATTTATACAATAAATAAATGAAAATAAAATCCATCCGTGAGTGATGGTGTAACATTTTATGTTGCTCATTTAACTCTGAATAGATACATTTACTTTTATTGTATTACAAAAAGTACCAACAGCATTTACGGAAATGACACTAATTTGCTAGCTAGTTTTCAACTGCTACCCCCTGGTGTAATGTTAAACCCATTTTCATTCAAATTAATTTCTATGCTGGAACAAAAGGTAATCAAAGAGTATTATAAAATAGATAAACTGCCATTTAAAAGACATTTCAAGCAGGTGTTACAGCACTAAAGCTGTAAAAAAAATGCCATCAGCTCAAAGTGGGACGGTTTCATTAATGTGGTCCAGGCTGAATAACAGAGGTGAGGACAAAGAGTGAAATCATGCTGTGACCTGTGACACAGTGAAGGAACAGACTAAACATCAATATGTGATTCAAATCTTGATAAGAAATACAATGAAAAATCTTCACAGAAATCATGAGCGTAAATACAGAATACACACACACACGTAAGGACGTGGTCAAAATGAAGAACTCAGCAGTTTTTGGACACTAAATACATAACATGGGCATATTTATAGATTATGTTTCATAATCTATAAATTAGTTGAAATTGAGCTAATAGGCTTATTTGATAATGAGGCTATGAGGAAAATAAAAAGTTAAAATTAACACAGACTGAAAATAAATTTGTCACACACAACATCTAAAAACGAACAGAGGATGAAGATACATTTTGTGTTTAAAGACACAAAACAAAATGACACAAGAT
>JAUZTA010000027.1:16384793-16397817 GCA_034780835.1 Ctenochaetus striatus
AAGTATTAACAAACATCTTCTTGTAATTCCTCTGTGTTGTATTAATGTACAAAAATATTGTTTTAAGTCTATATTGTTGTTCTTGTGTCCGTTAATGTTCTGACTCTGTGATAATGTGTGAAAATTTTTTAATTTTTTAAGCACTTTGTTACTTTTATTTTGTGTGCTAATTACAAAACCTACTTCCTCCACTTACATGTAATCAGTATTACTTTCCACAGTAAATGATGATGTCTTTCCTGAATGTTTTTTTTTTCACATCTGATAAACTTAATGAATGTTGTGAGCATAAATTGAATAAATGCTAATTATCACAAAATATTTTAAATAATTTTATCTATATAAATACACTTTCACTTGTAATCTTACCATTTAAATAATTTATGTAATAAACCTATAATCCTTTCTGTCCCTGTGAGCAACTGTGACTGTGACCTTGTCCCAGTGTGGAAGGAGACAAACCAATTACCTTATCATCACCTGCAATGGTGCAGAGATGCTCTCTTAGGCACACACACACACTCACACACTCATGCCATAGAGGACCACACATGATATAAAACATGTCACATGCACTCGGGTTCATGGCTGACCACACAGCCTGATAAGCTCAGAGGTAGAGCAATAAATTATCAACCTATGGAGACGAGCCACGTTTTATTATAATGGAGTGCCATCGCTCTTACTCTGTGAGCAGCAGGACACTAACTCACAGGACGGCAGCAGGGAGAAAGTGTGATGATGGCATGACTGTTGCTGCAACACTGCTGTTATGAGTGTGTGCTCATGGTGGGTGCATTTAAGCAGCTGTCTTATCTTTGCACTGCAGGATGTTCAAATTTTTGTGGCAGACAGACAAACAATCCATGACTGAGAAAAGTGAGACAGTGTGTAGAGAGAAGAGAGCATAAACCTGTGAGTTAATGTGAAAGGTCTGTTTGTTTGCTTATTTGTAGGTTTTGGGTTCATACTGGGACATCTCCGGCTGTTTGTGCTTCCCACTGAGTTAAACAATATGATGCAATAACCAGTGGTGTGTACATCCTACAGAAAAAGGGGGTTAAAACACCACATCAGCACACTTACAGCATAATGATGAAGATGATGCTCACAAAGAACATTGTGCATTTGTATTTGAAGTTCAGTTTATGGACTACAGTCACACAGTTTTCTCTTTGTCCACTTTTATTTTAAAAAAATGCAGATGTGGTTAAACTGGTGTTTAAACTATAGCAAAAATGTTTTGGAAGGTTTCCACAGCAGTTTCAACTGTTGCTGTTTTATTTGTTTCATTACGTTTATTATTTGTTTTTTGTAAACGTGCCTAAAACCTCCCAGAAGGCAGTGCTCATACTAAACGAGTGTCTAAAGACAGAGGGTGCTGTATGCTGTACAGATTGTAAAACCTCTTGAGGCAAATTGTGAAATAAATAAAATTGACGCGACTTGAAAGACATGAACTTAATTAACTGTAATTATGTCAAACTTGTTACTTTGGGGATACTTCGAAAAGACTTTATTGGCATCAGAAACTAGGACAGAAGCAACATGTCAATACCAATTTATGGACAGCAACATGCTCCAGATGTTGTGCTGCACATTACTCCATGAGAAAGAAAAATTAATTTAAAAAGATGAAAAAAATAAGTGAAATTTAAAAAAGGCCATTACTGATTTTACCTTTGGCTCTTAATTGAATGGTCACTTCATGGTAAGCTTGTTTGAAATGTTGAAATTTTTTTAAAAACTGTGAAAACCTTTATTAAACCTGAACCATTACATGTGTTGTCATATCTGTGTTTTGTGCCATTTTGATCCAAAACAATTTTTTTTGGTATAGATTATGACATAAATCACACACCAGTCTCTTTAGTGTCTTTGTGAACAAGTGACAAGGTAAAAAACCTGATGTCAGCTTTCTTTTCTCCCCAATTTTTACAAAAATTTTCAAATTGTAAAAAAAAAATGGCAAAGTGAGATGAGTAAATGCAAACCTACTCACAAAAACTTATGTCATCCTAACAAATGACAATGTGCTCTCTCCTGTTATAAATTCATATTCTACTCAATTCTACTTTAGTTTTCCCAAATCTTACCTACTTTTCTTTTCATTTGTTTTTTATTTTCTCCTCTTTTCAGCTTTACACCTCATAATAGATTCACGTTTATCAACAATTGTCCTTTCTTCTCACTTTTTTCCCCATCTTGTCTTCCTCTTACAAAATTCACCCATGTCTGCCAGTCTCATTTCAAATCTATTTCACGGTTTAATCTGCTTTATCTCTATTTTATTGCAGTCGCTCCACCTTGTGTCCTCACCTACACCTTCCTACATCTTCATCCCTTCAGCTGTTTTAATGTGACCCACCATGTCGTCCCTTATTTTGTCTTTTCTCTGTTTCTTCTGATGTTTCTATCCCTCCCTGCCTTTCATCCTGCCATCTCATCTCCGTCTCTGCTGCGTCTCATTGTGAGCACAAGTCAGAAAAAGGATTATTTCTCTTTAGTCATCTTTGGAGGAGCATCAAAGAGGCGCCGGCAAGATAAGAATAGAAAACTGGTGCTATTTATAACTTGTTCTAAAGAATGCCTACCAGCCGAAACAATTGTACTGCCTCAGCATAACTAATACACACACACACACACGCAGCAAGCCAGAATAAAAGCTTGTAAATAAAAAGACAGCATCACCTCAGTTACACACACACACACACACACACGCACAACCCTTCTTGATCCAGTAAAAGGCAGACGCAGTGAAAGACAATACCAAGTCTTTCAATAGACTGTATGTATTGATAAGGTGACTCCTACAAGAATAGAAACAGAGCAATCTGCCAGATTTATTTCAAGCTGTCAAAGGTTCAAGCTATTTTGGTGCCATGCAATCATTTCTTAGTCAGAATGGTGAATCAGTGTCTGTAATTGCAGAACTTTGGCTCGGTAGCTACTTTTAAATCTTTAATGCAAGTGAGCCATAGCTACTCTTTCTACCATCCACACACACACACACACATATATGAGCACACGGACACACGCTTGTGGAGTAGCGAATCGCTGACAGCTGACTGATGTTGGCCTCATGAAGAACAGTGATCTCCTTTAATTATACATGATGTGTCACAGAGAAGGAGGAGGGAGAGAGAGAGAGAGAGAGAGAGAGAAAGAGAGAGAGGAGGGTGGGAGGAAGAAGATATAGATGAAAGATGTAAAAATAGAAAGTGAGAAAAGGTGGTCGAAGGAGCAAATATGAGCCTGAAAGTAGAGCACAGAATAAGTGGGGTGAAATGGAGAGCAGGAGGGAGCTCAGAGGATTTGTGGGAGGGAAAGAGGAGAAGGACAGATGGGAGGATGAGAAGAAAAAGAGTGGGTGATGAAGGGAAGAGGAGCTGAAAGCAGAGGAGGTCACTGTGTTTTGATCTTGACGTGTCTTTCCTGCAGCAGGTCTGACTTAACATTACCACTGAACATGAGAGCAGCAGGCTGCACACGTTCGAACCCCCAGGCTGTAGACACACACACACACACACTCATGCACACACACACACAGAGTCACACACACAGAGTCACACACACATGCACAGCCACACACACACACACCGTCTCTACCTGCCTTATATTCAAGCTGTCAAGCGACTCTTGAGTCAAGTAAACAATAGCAAACAACTTCAAAAAAGTAAAGACTCAGAACCTGAAATCTTTTAAAAAATGGCGTCATCCATCAAAATGTGCATTGAGAAAAACAAACAAACCAGCTTTTTCTGATACACAAAACAAAAATGCACACAAACTCTTTTGCTTTTCATTACATTTTGAATACAACAGAGGAGCTATGTGTTACCATAAACAGATCATAGCCTGACTGCATTTTTTTAAATGAATTTTCACTTCTTTTTGTTGCTTTCCTGAATCTTTAAAAGACAAGAAGAAGAAGGAGAAGAAGAAGAAGAAGTGAATGTAGATTTTGTTTGAACATGGATATTTTTTACCCTCTTCTGGGTGCAGAAGAAAGGTATTGCAAAAGTAGAATCTGATGAAAAATATTTTTCATCTATTTGGTATCTGCAAAGATGATGACAGTGTCGTTTTTATAGCTGATAGCTTTTAAAATCTTTGAGTCACATGACTAATCAATTAATATTATGGAAGGAAACAGCCTCAGACATCTCCTTGATTATTTCAAAACAGCTGACAGTGTTTGATGGATAAAGCCTGGTGTGAAACATGTTTTGATTTAATGAATTTGCATTGAAACTCACACCGGTCTGCAGATCACTATGTGTGTATTTTAAAAGTACAGAGTTACTAAAATCACACTCTATCCAGTAATATTTAAAACAACCAGTTTCGACCAGGAAAGAATGTAAGATTTTCACTCAGCTGTGTCAAAATATGAAACAAAAACATGTCTCACTAACTTGAAGTCTGCTCCGACAAAACTTCTGTGTTTTCTCCACATTTCATTGAATTAAATTTGGACTGTCATTCCAGTAAAATATATTCATCCATTTTAAGGCAAAACTGCTTACAATTGATATTTTTAAGTCTCATTTATCAGGATAATCCACACGGTGCCAAAGTCTGTGCTTCAAGAGAACCTGACTAATGCAACCATATTTTACGCACAGTCAAGATCTGAAGCCTAAGAGGGAAGCTTAAGAAAATAAGGACATTGCAAGCTATTCAACTGTGACACAATTGCTCTTAAGCACAATTTAAGCAAAACTTTATCACACATCTTTCCTGATGGCATTTAATTTAGCGCTGTCTGCGGCGTCTCATACTGAGAAGCAGAGGGGACAAAAAAAAAGGACAGATAGTGACAATGCAGAGAGAAAAAAAAATAAGCAGATAAAATAAGAGATGGAAGTCTCTGTAAAGTGGAAAGAGGAGAAGTGCCGTTGTTGGCATGAGGAGCACAGGATGTCATGAAATATGTAGAAGGAGCGGCTCAGCACCGGAACACAAAGCCATTAAAGACTCTCTGGAAAATGCAGTCAGCTAGAAATATAAATGTCCATTTCCTTATCGTGTATAGATGCACAGACACGCAGCTAAAAGCACATACACACTTTCACCATCTTGGACCTGAAAAGCCACACTTTGATGTACTTAGATGCGAACACAGAGTTTAACGCACTTGTGTGCTTGCAAAAGACACAAGCGCGCAGGTATACATGCCTTTGCAACACAAAGGAACAGAAACAACCTCCCTCTGCCTCTCTCCCTCCGTCTCTCTCAGTGCACTTTATGGTGTTTTGTAAATCATTGATTGGGTGCATGTAGGAGACCAGCGAGACAGTTAGTTTGACATGCAGCGAGTGTTTTTACGTTTTTTTCAGGGTCAGACTTCAGGGGCCGAGGAGGCAGCTGACAACTTCTTCTGAATGCAGCTCGGGATGAGAGGAGGTGCTGCTCAGAGCTGCGTTCACTCGCGGCGCTCTCAACTCTGTTCAACTCACTGGGTTGTCAACAAGCTGGAGCTGCTTTGAAAGATTTGGTGCATTGCTGAGAGTGTGATAGAATAGAATAATGTTTAATATATTGTAGCGTTGCACATATTTATATGCAATGTCCTCTGTTAAACCCGTTCATGAGTCATAACTTGGAAGATTCACGGGTTTTTACTTTTATCTCTCTGGCAGCAGCTGCAGCACGGAGCTGGAGGGGACCAGGAGCCACACAGGAGCTAATTTGTTTGTGTAAACAGGGAAAACTTCTGTTTTCCTTCGTTCAGGCAGCCCCCAAAAGGTTAACAAATTAAAGCATACTATTCATTTACTATATCCTGTGATCAGGTGCTGTTCCTATTATGTCAGTTTCCAGTTAGAAAGGTGAGATTTCAGCTTTAGGTCATGTTTTTTTTGCATCACTTTGCATCAAGTGGAGCCATTCATTAGCTTTACCCTCCCATCCTCCGGAGGCTTTTGTGAGGCTTGAACTGCTCAAAGCTGACATCAGGCAAGAGGCAAGAACACCTTCAACAAGTCACCAGTCGATCAAATGGCAGACACATGACATATAGAGATGAACAACCATTCACAGCAACAGGCAATTAGTCTTCATGTATTTGACCTGTGGGAGGAAGCTGATGCATCTACAGAAAACCATCATACATGCAGGGAGAACATGTAAACTGCAGAAAAGACCCAGCTGGCCAGCAGGTTTAAACCCAAAGACTTCTTGCTGTGAGGAGACAGTGCTGATCCTGCTTAACAAGTCCCCTTTTCCAGTTAATGTTACCTACTTCAAGGCAAGTCAGGCTAAATGATCAAAACCACAGAAACCTTCCAACTACAGTCCAGAGCCGCAGTTCTGAGAAGGCAACAACACCAAAGCCACTCGAAACTTTTAAATTATGGAGGGAAAACAAACCAAAATCAAGCTGTGAGCTGCAACTTACAGATCAACTCTTCTGATCCTGCAATTTATACAGATAGCAGGATCTCGAAAAGCCACATCTTCATAGATTTAACCACTTTAGGCCTGCTAACATTTTACTACAGCAGCTCATGTACATGCTAACATCTCAGAAAAGAAATACATTCAGTGCACTGAGCACTTCTGTCCACGAGAAGAAAGAAGTGCATTTTTAAGGGTGCAGTTCTTTACACCATAAAGGTATAAATCTATGAATACATTGTAAATAGATTGTGAATCTTCGGGTGAACTTTTCTGTTCCTCATCATGCTCAGACTTCAAACACTGTTAGATTAGAAACTGATCATGTTAATTATTTGCCAAGATCTCACAAACCAAAGGCTTTTTTCATGTATTTAAGAACATTTATATTTATAATAGACTATAACTAAAATATTCTGTTTTTTAAAACATATGTAAAAATATAATTGGTTTTTGACAATGCAGCTGGCATACCAGAGTCACTCTTCGGGGGCCACTTAAAGCTGGCTGAGTGGAAACAGCATGTATCATCACCACTGTGGGCAGGAAACAGAAGAGTCTGTCTCTCTCTCTCCTTCTCTTTCTATCGACATATCACACGACTGATTGTAATCAATAACCAAAACAGCACTCCTCTCTGTCCTCATCATAATGATCATCATCGCTCTCATCATCACCAACACCACACCCATGGAGCTCCAGCGTTTCCTCTGCTGTGAACTTCATCCTGTAACTTCTCCCCATGTAGGTCATATCTTGCCTAAACCTACAGTGGATCACATTTAAATCTCATCACTACATGTCTCATACAGGCAGTGTGGAGCAAAGCATGCAACCACTCCAGTAAATCAAAGCAACGTGGAAACTAGAAAAGAGCAATACGTTCAAATGGTCAAAAGAGGACGATATGATCAGAATAATATTTAAAGAAACATGGTTTGTTCGAGCCTTTAAAATCGAGAATGATTTTAAATTCCACCCGTGTAATTACAAGCAAATCATGCTGCGTCCACGTGATATTTGTAATAAACACGGAGAACAATGCATGAGCTTGATGAGGCTCGCTGTCTACCTGAATGCTGCAGGAGATCTCGGAGTCGTCCAGTAATCGGATCGTGCAGAGGACCTCCTGGTCCAAGGAGCGGATGCTGGGGCTGCGAAACCGGAGCATTTTCATCCTCCTGTCGGTTCGGTTTCAGCTCCTCATGTCAGCGGATCCACGGGCAGAGCGAACGCACATACACGAAGGGACTCACGCATATGTATGCGCACATGTATGCGCCTTTTGGTCGGGTCTTGTCACCCTCTGTGACGCCCTTGGGAATGAATGGGTGGATGGAGAGATGGATGTATGGATGGTAGGAGAATGGATGGATGCAACAGAGCGGGAGGGAGGAGAGCTTGCATCCGTCTCCTGCCTGCCCACTGATGGATCTACAGGAGGGAGGAAGGCTTTTTCCCTCCTCTCTCTCTCTTTCTCTCGGTCTCTCTCTCTCTTGTTTGCTCACCCCCACTTTTTTATTCTCTCTTACCAGCGTGAACCTTCACACTGCAATTAGGCTGTTGATCCCACGTGTGTGTGGTGTCAGATTGCCAGTGGGTGAATGTAACTCCCTCTCCCTGTGGGATCAGAAATAAAGCCTACATCTTTAGACAATCAGACTATTTATGATTCCTAATGATTCTTTATAATTTCAGGGGGAAAAAATCAAGTTTTTAAGAGCTTTCTGCGCTCAATATTATATATACTGCTAAATGAAACAAATTTCCAGGTGCATCTAACAGTTATCGAGAGATTTTTTTGTAGTGCGTTTCTGGTAACATTTTCATCTTCTTGAGAATTTATCTAAATATCTGTGATATTTTACAAAATATATCGTGTTTTAACATCTAATTTCATAAAGTAAAAAACCATTGATCAGAAACATAATCGGCTTCTCAAATCTTTTCGCAACTGTGCAATTTTTTTTTTCATTAATAATGACGTCAAAGACAATTGAGCTGCTATTGAACGCAACGCTGGCCCCTTTAATTGCGAACGTAGCTGACGCGCTCCGTGCGTCATTACGTGTTGTAGCACGCAGCAATGACACGTAACAATGAGGAAGGTAACCGCTGATGTCGCTCTGTATTGGATGTTGACTAAGAGTTTTGCCAGCTGTATTTCAGTATTTTAGAGGTGCTACGTAAGCTACGTAAATTTTGTTAGGCATGAAGACCGTTAAAAAGTATATTTTTCTTCCTCAAGGAGTCTGATGATCCACAGACAGGATGATCTACATTATAATGGGAGTCTCAGGCAGTGGAAAGTAGGTGTACCGTCTGCGTGCTACTGTTTTGTGTTAGGACAGCCTGACAAGCTTGTGCATAAGAAGCAAACTGAGAAGAGTGTAATCAACCCTGCTTGCAATGACTCGATTTTAATGCCAAGTTACTCACGTACCCGAGTACGCAAGCTGCAGCATGATCCTCTAAGTGGAGTCACTTCCCCCAGAATCATTTCACACCAGTGTGCCGCTGCAGGGCTACATTTGAATTCATAATCTGATAAACGGCTGATTTTTCTCTAGATGAAGTGCAATTTAGTCTCTAAATTGTCAAAACAAATATAAAAGTGAAAAATGGTCATCACAGATTCTTAAAGCCCAAGATTCAAATGATTTTCTTTTTCAGAAAGACGAAAAAACAAAAACTATAAGTTACTCTATATATATAAAAAAACAAAACAAAACAAAAAAACAACAATTAAAGAATAAGAAACAAACATCTGAGAGGCTGGAATTGATTGAAAATAGTTTTTAAGTTTTAATTATTAACATAAATGCTGCTAATTTTCATAATAGACTCATTAATTAATCTACAGCACGTCTACAACAGTTACAAACTGCTTTAAGCAGCAGATTAAATCCATGTCTTTTGTACCTTTTTATATTGTTATTATTATTGTAATGTATCAATTCTGTCTGTTGTATCTTTTCTTATACAGAAGCACTTTAGGGGCCTGCTTATCTGAAAAGGTAATTAATCCATTTTCCTCCTTACTCCCTCTCTCATACACACTTTTATTTACACACCTCCATAATATTTCTGCACACAGTATGAATTAACACTCAGCTGTGCATGTATGTGTTTGTGTGTGTGTCTCTCATCAGCTGGGCTGGCCGCTTCATGAAGGGGATAACTTCCACCCACCGCAGAACATTGAGAAGATGGCTCGTGGTGAGCCACTTACAGACGAGGTTAGCTCAGGTGTGTGTGTGTGTGTGTGTGTCCCTGCTGGAGGTGTCTTGTCAGCTCAAGTTGAATGTCAATCATTTATGGAGGGAGCCATTTCTCTTCTGTCATGAGTAAATCGTCCCCTCAGAGTCGCAGCCTCAGAGAACTCAACAAGTGTCTGGAGGAAGCTTCTCTCGAGCAGACAGTGAACGCAGCAGGGAGGGACACTGTGCTTTCATCACAGCACACAGTCCTAGAGTTCACTTCAGGGATTCATTTTCTTTTTGTTCGACATTTATCTTTTCCCCGTCCATGCTGACTTTCAAATTACAGGGAGACCTCGAAAAAAAAAAAAAGCTGACTGGCTACAAGCCAAGGTTGAGCTTACTCGCTTGCAGGCGGAGAAACCCCTGCCAACATTTGGCAGCAGTGTGCTGGTAGCGGTGTTTGGTGGCTGATGATAACCTCCCACTCAGAAAAACGCTTTGAACGAGGGGAGAATTTCCTCAGGACCTGCTCTGTTCGATGGTTTGGCATATTTTAAAAATACTCAACTGTTGGCAAATTGAGAATGAATGATGAGGCGAAGCAGGAATGTAAATTTGGGATTACTGTCAGGCCGTGGCAGAAATGTGTCTTTCATGCCAGTATTAGAGTTGGCAGGTTGAGGTTGGCATAACAAAACGTGACATGAGAGAATGTGATTCCTCTCATTTGAGTTCAGCTTCTCATATTAAAAGCAATGCACACCAAAAAAAAAAAAAAAAAAAATTGACTTCAGTTTAGCTGTAACCAAGTTTGGACTTTATTCTGTTTCTGATTGCAGTGTAATTAAAGATGTGTTTGTGCTGCCATGTCTCTGTCTGATCCCCTGATCTGGCTCTTTGAAAGACTCTTTGAGTTAAGTCCATGAAACAGAAAATATTGGCAGAGTGAGCGCTCACTTGGAATATTCCGATCTGTTATAATCACATCTCCACAGCTTCTGTCGCACTATGCTCTCTGCTGCTAGCTAGATTTACAAATATTTTTAGAGGAGAGCAGAATATTTTAGTTGAATTCATGAATCTGATGACGTAGTCCGGCTTCACCGCTGCGGGCTCAGCTTACCCTACATCTGTCCCGTGATGCTCTGTCATGCACATCTTGCCCCTCTGATAGCAGATGATATGCTGAAACTAGGAATGTGTGTGATTGAATTCACCTAACCAGCTGTGTTACAAGGCAAAGCCCTTCCAAAAGGACAAAAATTCTTTCTGCCTTACCTTTTTGTCATAAAATATCCATCACAAAAATTAAAAACATTTCTTAAAAATAACAACTGCTGCTGTAAATTCAACAAAATAACTCTACAACATGCCATTCAAAGCAAAAATATAACCATCTGTCATGTTGTTGTTTGTCTCTTCAGGACAGGTTGCCTTGGCTTCTTGAACTACATGAAGTCATTGAAAAGTAAGAATTATACACACAGACTGTTTATTATTCACATGCACTGAAAACACAATGTACTTCGGAGTGACAGAAATGGGGGGAGAAGGTGTTGTTTAGAGAGAGAGAAAAGGAGCCGTGGAGCAGAGCAGCGAGGTACGGATATGCAGGCGTGAAATTGTCAAAAAAGATGAAAAATATCAAAGATGGGTTTTAAAATTGAGATGAAAACCAGAGAGTAGGGAGAGGGAGTTTTGGGAAAGTAAAGACAGATTAAGTGAGTGAGAGTGTAGAGAAGAGGTGAGCGAGGACTGAAAAGTATGCCATCTCTTTCTTAAAACGTCTGTGGCGGCATCA
This sequence comes from Ctenochaetus striatus, assembly GCA_034780835.1. Taxonomy (NCBI): domain Eukaryota; kingdom Metazoa; phylum Chordata; class Actinopteri; order Acanthuriformes; family Acanthuridae; genus Ctenochaetus; species Ctenochaetus striatus. Next base: position 16,396,200 of record JAUZTA010000027.1, read on the forward strand.
AAGACTTTTACCTTAACTCTCCTGCACTCAGTCACACTTATTTTTCTCTATCAGCTCATCCGTGTGTCCCTTCTTTTCTTTTCACCTCCTTCTTCTCTTTGCCGTTTGTCAGTTCGCTTTAAGTTTGTCAAGTTTGTTTCCACACAACATTTAAGTGTACAGTTCAGCAGCAGTTATCATTAATTCCCTCACTGATAATATACGTGTGTCTCCGTCCCAGAGAGAGGCGTTCAGGCTCTGATGCTCTGGTGGTGTGCTCCGCCCTCAAGCGCCTGTACAGACAGATCCTGCTTTATGGCAGCAAAGCCTCCTCTCCTCAAGACCAAGATATCCTGCCTCCCGCCTCTCCTGGTGTCTATTTTGTCTTCCTACACGGTGACTACGATCTCCTTCACCAGAGGCTGATGGCTCGGGAGGGACATTATATGAAAGCAGACCTGCTGCAGTCCCAGTTTGATGTTTTAGAGCCTCCATCAGATGAGGAGAAGGTGTTGCCTCTGGACATCAGGAGGAGCATCGGTGAAATGGCCATGGAGGTAGAGGAGCACATCGTCAGCCTGAGGTCATCTCCTGTGCCGTAAACAGTGTTACAGCCTCACTGTTTAGTGAGACTTAGACTTTGGTGATTCTCTGACTTTTCGTTTGAGGGTTTTCAGTGAAATATTTCATGAATACCTTGAAAACAAATGGCATTCCTATAATTTTTACTACTGCTGTCAAAATGTCAGACTTTCACTTCACACTTATTGTACCTCAAGAATTCATGATGAAATAATTTCCACTGAGTCTTCCAATTTTTTTTTTGAAAAATCTATTTTTATTAAGATTAATCAGTTAATTCATTTTTACTTATGTTAATTGTTTTTTGCGTCTCTTTTTGGCAAATGAAATTACACTTGAAGGGAGCTGGAGAGATAATTTGTTACCATAACTCTACAAAAGTGACAAAAGTGACAAAAAGGACGATTAAAATGATTGAATTTTTCCATTTTTTGGCAGATAGCAGTATTACTCCCACCTACTTTAAGAATGGAAATAAACATGGTATTTTAAAAGGCATGATAATTTCATGTCTGTTTCATTAAAACGATATTAGTATTTGAAAAATTTACAGTAATTTGTTTTAGGTTCTAATAAGCAAATTTTAGCATGTTAGCATAGTACACTAAAAGTAAATTAAAATAGCAATCAGTCTCATAAAAATGTCTGCATAAACACATTGCTAAATTAACATGTGTAACATATCAATGGAGCTCAAAGCAGCACTGTGCCTAATCAGAGCTTCATGGAGCTGTGAGCGCAAATGTGGACTGATTTGGTTCTAGTTAGTTAGTAAATGGTTCATATTTCATTGAAAGTGAGGCGTTTTGTTGTTTCAGCTATCGAGCAAATCTGTACATTTCAGAACACAGTCTTATCTTAGTGTATGATATATAGTATTTAATGTTGCAAGAGTTTGAACTGAGACCAAAAAGTGCCTTTTTTCTGTGAGTGAGAGTCAGATGCAACAAAGGAAAAGGCCAAATGTTCACATGAGCAGTTAAAGATGTGGAAGTGAGGCTTTTAGCTCGTTGTTTGAACTGCTGAAGAGAGTTGTGGTGCTATTTTAAAATTTGCA